>WAAD01022527.1:84703-96108 GCA_013389945.1 Fregata magnificens
GGTCTGTTTTTTTTAAATATACTGCACTAATTAAGAGGTTAAATGGATAAGAATACAAGACACTTATTTAATTTATTTTGATTTTTTTAATCACATAGAAAAATAAACATGGTTTAATTGTCAGCTCACACATAATGAGGTTTTATTAGATGTGTTTAAGATACAGCATTTTACTTTCTGGTTTATTAATTGGCCAAATATTTCCAGTCCTCTGTGTAACAAATCCTTGGTTTAAAAATGAGGAGAGGGCAGATCGCTAACCCAGGGGAGGGCTACTGATATACACAGGCTGTGGTTTATCCTTCTGTAAAATCCTATGGGTAAAAAGTGACACTGTTTTCCCCCCCGTTTTTTTTCCTTTTTTTTTTTTTTTTTTTTTTTTTTTTTTTTTTTTTAATGTTTTCCAGTTTGAATAACCTGGGAGCCAGGCAACATTCTGGTATTTCGGGGATGTGGGAGAGAGAAAATGAAATGAACTGGTTTTGTTTTAATTTAAAACAAACCATTATTTGAAAGGCATTTAGCCGTCAATTTTCACATCTGATCTGAAGTTGGAGTTTATCGTGCTCGTTTAGTTGAGATTGTTGTTCAAGCAATTTCTATATAAATTTTTGTAATTCATGTAACTACTTGGCTTCTTGAACCTCGGGAGCTGACTATTTGTCTTATCTTTTGATGAGCTAACTCTGCGTTATGTTGCAAAACCTTGAGGCATGTTGTGTTTCTTCGTGTTCCTGCAGTCTGCAAGTGAAGTCAGCTTCATTAGTTTCATGATGGCACATCAGTGCATGGCTGGTGTTGCCGCTTCCTTCAAGCTACTCCCGGAGCATGATCTGGGCTGCCTTGGTTTGGATAAGCTTGTAAGGATTTGTCAGCCAGATGTGACAAGATTGTCAAGAGGCAAGTAAAGAAGGAGATCTGATATTAATCAGTGCATAGCTTGGAGCCAAACTTTCTCAAATGCAGTGTAGTAACATGTTCTTCTCATTTACTGCTTCTCTTTGTGGCTATAGAACTGCCACTGTCTGAGTTTGACGGTTAAAAGGGATGCCAGCTAATAGCCTTTAATTGTAAGGATACAATTCTAGGTGGGAAAAAATCATATGCTTCTATTTTTAACATCCTTTTGGAAAATACAGGTCTGTTTACTGCAGTTTGCTGAAAAATATGCAAGTGTTATGTTAGACAAGAGTCTCTCTTTCTGTACTTTGGTTTTAAAATACTGAAATTGTGGCTTAGCTCTCAGTGCTGGAGGAGTGGGAGGTGGGGAGCCTCACTCCACTTCAGGTCATGGTGCAAAGTAGGACTAGCATTATTTTTAACTACTAACAACAGTGCGTGTTGGTTTTCTTTGTTCTACTGCTTAGAACAATATACACTGAAGAATACCTTTCTAATTTCTTCTTTTACAGAAAAGGGGAAAAATACAGACTTTCAAAGAACGTATCATGTATATTTCATTAGATCTATTTACCATTATATGTATAATGCTAATAAGTTTTCGTTATAATCAGTATAACTATGCATTTCTGTTTGAATTAAACTGGAGGTTTTAGTAGTTTGCAGCTTAATCAGACTTTTATTTTAACAATAGGTGAACATGTAAAAAGTAACTAATGTTACAGAAAATACATTTATGTTATACTAAAAATAAGGATTTTTTTGTTCGATTGATTTAAAAAAGTAATTGTTCTCTTTATTCTTTGAACTACTAAATCATCTACAACCTATGTAGAACCCTAAAAATAATGGTATTTGCAAACGTATCCAAACCTTCAAGAGAGCTAAATCTTCACAGAAACAGGAAAAATTATTACAAATGTTGGGCCACTTCATGGGCTTTACTATAGCCAAGATTAAATTCTGCCTAGTTAGGTTGCAAAAAGGTTTGGCCTTTTCATACCAAATGTCTTGACTTCCAGTTTACGTGCTTGTTCATGATATTGTTAAAAAATCTGTTCATACAACATTGAGCATGTCATTCCATTTCCAATCAAACAAGCCAGTGATTTATTTTACTTTCAGTAATAAAGACTTCATTACTATAATATTAAATATACCTCTGATAAGAACAGAAATGTTCTTATTTTAGATTACAGCTTTTGCTACACATACATGTTTTAAAAACACCTTTTGTATGATTTGGCATTTGTTAAAAATTTTCGTGCAGATTTGAGCTAAAATTTAGGTATGGAACTTGAATTCATTATTCCAGCAAAACATCCACCAAATGCAGGGAAGAAAAACTATTGTTTTGGCCCTCTGGGTCATCTCTTGCCCTTCCTGGCTTCAGCGGTACAGGATCTCTCACAGTTCCTATGCACTGAGCAGCCAGCAGTTTTTGTCCTAGCAGATGCTACAGCTGAAGTTTTACAGCAAGTGTCATTATCTTTCTTCTTTCTAGTTTTTATTTCTTGTTATTTTATTACTAATTGCTATCTAAAAAATCTGCTTAGGGACTGAAATTTCAATATTCAGACTCAAAAAAAAATTATTGAGGGAATGAGGAAAAGTGACAATTTCTAACAGACTTCAATCATTTTGGAATAAAGAATAATGACATTTTCATTCCACACTTTAAAACCATAGTAGGATTGTTTCTTTAACCCCAAACTTTTTACTTCAGATTTCAAATAGAGCTGATTTATCAGTGAGAAATGGGTATTTTTTCATATGAAAGCAGCTATTTAAACTGATATCTGAAAGCCATTTAAAATTTCCTCACCTGTGTTCAATAAAAAGGAATACTAAGTTTTAAATTGTGAAATTACCAATGGAGCTACACTGTTGCGTAAAATATTGCATAACTGTAGCACCATAGATAGTATCATGTGTATGTGTGCAAATACTGTTCGGGTTTAAAATTTATGGAATTGCATTAAATGAAATTGTGTAAGGCTAAATATTTCAGAGTGCTGTTAGTTTTCTTTTATTCTTTAATGTATGTCTTCTCTCTGTAACAGGAAAAAAGGAAAAAATTTAAGCATGCATATTTTATGGCTTTGAGACTTAAGCAGCGGTGTGAGGAGCTCAAAAAGTTAGGATTGTCTTTGAAACATTAACTCACCCACATTGTGCACATATAGCGTTTTATAAACTAGGTAAAGAGTTAAAGGCATACTTTAAAGGGTTTACATATTTTAAAGGGCTTGCAGTTGATTTATACTAATATTCTTCATTTCTCTGATATTTGTGCATTTGTGTCTATAACACTTATTTCTTGCTAACGTAGGGCTTGGAGTTAAACATGTAATTAAACTATAGTTCATGTATAGATCTGTAGTTTCAGAATTTAACGTGGTATGCATAGCATGTCAGTATGGGTAAATAGTATGTGCGCAATTTATTTGCTAGATTAGATAACATCTAGCGCTTTATCATAAGAAATTTCACACCATTTCTATCCAGTGACTTATCCTTACCCCCAAAGCCTGAGCAGTTTTTTTTCATCAGTATGCAGCAATCTGTTACTCATTTTTGAAATGCACTAATAAGAATTTTTCCTGTAAATTTATTAAAAAGGGAAGTTACTTCAATATCTTGTGACAGATACTGCTTAATACTCAGCAAAATGTAAGGATTTCTGATCTACACAGGCTAGGGCAGGTGTGCCGTGGGAACTGGAGCATCGTAGTCTGTCTGTTTCAGAATCAAAAGTAAACAACAACCATAAGATAATGTGACATTTTTCATTCCTCAATTTGTATTTCTTGTTTTCTTTTCCAAACCCAATGGTAAAAGAGGATCTAAATACATTCCCGAGTTTGACCAAGCTGTCTGTCAGCACACAGCTGTTGTTAACAAGTGAGATTAATTGCAGTGTAAGACAATGTATCTACAAGCACATTGTTGAACAGCAATATTAAGTTTTACTGTTCAGTGCTTTTTGTTTAAAGAGTAGCAGTCTGAGTGTGTGCGCGCGCGCGCGCACACACACAGACACACATATTCTTTTCTCTTTATAATTATTTTGACAGTGCCATTAACAAGAGTTGCCCTAAGGGGCCCTTTAGGGTAAGTGACATGCATGAGGAGTGATTTTCATCCCACAAGTTATGCTGTGATTAAAGTTTGGCCTTGTAGTGTGCTGCCTTTCTCAGAAACTGCTCCCTTCTGCTTCCTCGCCCAGCCGCGTTGCCCGAGACTGCCCAGAGCTCCTCTCCACTAGCCACGAAAGCTGCCGCTGAGTCCGAATCGGCTCTAGGGTTGTGAGTCTGTATTTAGTTTAGCCTCTTATCTCAACTCCTCACTCTCAGGACTGTTCTCAGTTAGAAAAACTTTTTAACAAAGTGGGGACATGAGGACTCATGGCCCATAATTCAGTAGCCAGCTAAAACTGTCTTTTCAATCCACAAGCATGGTTCATTTGATGGGGTGGTGCCATCGTGTGATGGTATTACCTAATTCCAATTCCATCTTACTGAGCTTTTTCACTTCCTCCCCTCACTTTTTGGCTGTTTTTGAGGATGTTTTAGTTAATTATTACAAGGACAATTAAACATTTTCAGCTCAAGGTGCTCAACTGCACCCACAAGAGAGAGATTTGGTCAAATTCTAGACCAGACTGGCTTTGTTCAGCCCCACTGAGGGAGAGGGTAATGGGGTAATGCAACTTGCTGCAGGATCTGGGTTGTAAATACTCTGCTTACGTGTATTCTCAGGCTGTGGCTGTTTAAAAGGAGGTCAGGTTTTGGTATCTGACCCTAAATAAACAATATGAATATATACATAAGGATCCAGATAATTAATGGGATGTATTCTGTGGTCTTATCTAGAAACTGCATTCAACTTGTGGCCTTTGTGTTCTTTTAGGAGTAAAAATCATAACATAATTTCCCCACAGAGAAGGGATAAGTGGGAGTTGAGTGGTATCAGCACCAGCCAAAATTTTCAGCACAATAGGTGTTATGTTCAACTTCTAAATCCATGTTTGACCTCTGAAACAAAAGCTTTTTGTTTGGGTTTTTCAAAGGTTCTTGCACCTCCTGAGCTTGGTAGGAGCATACATGGTTGATGTGTATGAAAACCAGCCCAGTTATTGAGGAGCCTTCGTGGATTCAGGCACTGAGTTGTGAGTGTAACTTCGTGTTTAGTCGCACTGTAAAAGGCAAGTTGTGGCTCATCTCCATCTTTCCCATCTCTCTCCTAGTTGGTCGCTTAAGCAGGAGACAAGAATTTTGCTAAATTATTTTACTAATAAGCAGTTTGTCAAGTGAATCATCTAGGGCTAGCATTTTAAACATGTCTGTTAATGGAGAAGGTTGGAGCTGTTTGGTCAGTGCTGTTTACTCCCTCACATCCATGTGCAACTTTTCTCTACTTAATTAAAAGCTCAAAATATGAAAGATATCAGACTGTTTTCTGGATACAACAAACTGGAAGGCTTGTTTGCTTCTCATGAAAGGTGTTTGTTGTTACTTATTATGTTTATTAAATAACTGTATTAATGGCAGCTGTTACTTTGTAAGAAACATTTTTTGTGAGATAAGACTGTGGAAATATAGTGTGTGCAGCATTCAGTCCGATATAATGAGAAATCTTATAAGGACCTTTTCCTTGTTTTAATAATTTTATGTAATTATCTATTTTAGTCTTAAGTATTTTTAAACATTAGTATAGAAACAGCAGAACTTGCAACAACCAAATGTACTTGAGTAGGCATAAATGTACATGAATGGAAATCCCTGTGTTTCAAGGGCTAAGGTTGTTAAAGGCAGGTAGTGTATGTATATTATCAGTGCTGTGCAACTTACCAGTACAGCTTTGACTTCAGCCATAACTGAGAACCTTAAACACGTGACAGAAGAAAACACCATAATAGTGAGCTGAACACGTGCAAGTTGTAGCATGGGCCAAGTCTACTTTGTGCGGAGTAACTCTCAAATTGGCCTTGCCGTCAGACCTGTACACATGTAAGTGCATTTCAGCACACTATTGCTTGGTGAGTGTCTCCCTTTTCCCCATTCCCTATGTGTCCTCCCACCTCTACTTACAGGCAGCAAAGGGTTTCCACATTCTGTCCATCCTCCAGGCATCCCATTTCCTCTTTGAAGTGAGCATGTCAGGAAGAAGAAAATGGCCCAGAGCCTTTCCTTGAAGATGCTGCAGGGGCCCTCCTAATGTTCTCTGCAGGCAGATGGGATTCATAGCCTTGCTAAACTTGGAATATGTTGAAACTTTCAAGAAACAATAGAGATAGAAGATGCTTAATCTAAACTCTAACAGATATAATATCAACATGCAATTTAGGCTTAATTGTGGGGCTATGTCTTCAACAAGTACTCACACCATCTGGAGCAGCCCAACACCTTTTGTGATTGTACTTGGAATATACTGGAATATATTTTGTTTCCAATAAACTGCAGGGAGATCAACAGAGTATCAAAACCTGAAGTCTGTGTTTAGGAAGAACACGCACAAGGGCTAAATATGTACTATAGAGTGGACAGGGTGGATACAAATACACGTGGGATAGATGAAGAAACCAGATATCATTAATGTGATACAGATAGGCACAGCTGGGTTGTGGTACAGTGAAAGTAAGGTGGACAAAATGTAAATTGAGAACTTGTTTTAAATCATGACAAAACTGACAAGATGGTATTATTTATCAGTGTAATATATCCCTAGGGGAAGTGGCAAAAGTTGCCTGACAAAAATGGACAAGGCAAAGCTTTGCTCAGTGTATGATGTGGAAAAGCACAGCATTGACAGAGATGCTTAAGATAAGGGGTTTTAATGTGTCTCTGCTTTCAGTGGTTGTTCGAAGGATTCAAATGCAGAAGTGATCAAATGTAACTGGGTGATGAAAAAGGAAGACTTATTTAAACTTTCCAACCACAAGAAACCCAGTGGATAACAGTAAAAACAGGAAAGAAAACAAATTGGACAGGAAGGCAACTTTGCACTCACGTATAGTTACTGTTTTCTTTACTGAAAGATGCATACAGATTTGGATTTGGCCTTTGATTTAGCTGTGGACTGTACTTTTAATGTAAGAGATAGTAAATGTATTCATCCCCTTACTTCCCTTGCAAATCTTTTACAAGGTGCAAGCAAGAAAATATTTCCTAATAACCAGACATATGTCCCATGTTTAATTTTATTTCTACAAACGAAAAAGAGAGTTTAATTTCCGTGGATTATTCTTAATATGTGAGAAAATTGTTACCTGTACTCTAGGAAGTAAAAAGGCTTTCATGTTTTAGCTGATTGGCAGACAAAAAAAAATCCTAATGCTTTACAAATTGATCTTCTTCCCCTGTTATAAATCTTGCCTCTTCCTCCACAAGTGTTCTTACTATGGAGCCACTGCAAGTCTATTCTGGAGAAATGGGACACATCCCAGTTCTTTCCTGTAGGGTATGTGCTCACCGGAGCACATATCTTGGAGGGTTACATATCATTCAGTGGGATTACTTTTTCTGGGAAATGAAGGTGAGATGGCCATAGGAGATATGGCTTGTTGCTAGAAGCCCTCAATAAAGGACATGAAAAGCGGTATCTGTTATATCTCATCTAATGAAAGTTTCTCTCACACATTTCTTTCATGTAACTCCTATTTCTTCTTCAAACTTGCATTTTAAACTGATAGGAATTTCTAATCCCTGCTTGCAAAAGACATTCCTGTAACATGGCATCAGTGACACCATTTTGTCAGTAATCTGCATAGCAGAGCAGCAAAGCTCTCGTGCTCTTCATGCAATGGTAGTAGCTTCAAAAAAAGCAGTTTCTAAAGTGAGGGGTAGCTTTGTGTAAAGAAGACAAGGGTTTTTCTTGGATGCCAGAAACAAGTGAGGGTGCTGACCTGTGCATTACTGACGCTAAATACTACCAGGGTAATCTGGGTCTTGCTCTTCCATTTCACTGGTGTCTGCACTTGCAGCTCTCGCTGGGTGCAGAGAGCCAGACCGGCTTTCTAGTGTGAGCAGAGATCTCTAACTCGGTCATGACAGGGTCTTCAATATTTACTTACTTTTTAATTTATTTCCCAAGCCAAAGTGCTGTCAAACCAGAATCCACTTAACACTAAATGAGATTTGATACAGCTATACTACCCTTCTTCTCTTGCTGCATTTTTTTAAACCTGCTGTTAGTATGTTGCAAGTGAGCATAGGTCCCACAAGGCTTCAGGAGAGCATAGATCATCTCAAACTTGCTTTAGAAAATGAAGCCTGATTATATGCCCAGAATCAGAATGAACTTGTCCCATTAGCCTGTGCTTTTCTTTAGCTGCAAAGGCTGCAAATGGGTTGCAAAGAAACGTTCAGTAACTTTTGAAGCATAATTGAAGCCACATCAATATCTGGCAAAAAAGATGTCAGCAGTCATGACTTTCAGGCAACAGATGTTAAAATTTCTTTTTCCATGATTAGTAGTTAGATGTTTTTCAGTGGCCAGTTAAACAGTTAATCTGTCTCTCTCGTAATGAGGAATCATTTGTATTAAAAATCCGATGTTTGGATTCCCACAGTCATGCTGGTAAAACCACAGAAAATTTTGATCAGAATTTTCAACTCTATTTTTAAAAAAATGAAGGAAGTGTTGCTGATAATGGATTTGGAAAGATCCTTTTGTGAGGGAGAAAGTGACTGGAAAGCAATAACAAGATCATTGATGATAGCATAAGATTTATTTTTTTAAACATCTGCCTTATGTTTCTGGAAAATGAAACTAAATAATAGACCTGAATGAAAGGATTGCACTTAGAAAAATTTCCACTTTAATTTCCATCTATATTTCCAATGCTTTAATTACGATTTTGAAGCTTTACATGTATGCAATATAGAAAGTTATTCCTTTGTTCTGTAGAATGAAATTGTGTGTACATTCCACTTGTTGGGAAAATAAAGCTCATTAAAAGACTCGGTATAATTACAGTACCTTGGAATAGGCATATTAAGGATAGTAGGATTAACAGGCAAAAGACAAGCATATTAATCTCATGAAGGTTTGCTAAGTTTCTCTTTATTAAACTCTGATATAAGTTAATTTGGGAGATAATCAAAGTGCATCTTTTACAAGTGCCTTTTTAAGTTGAACAATGAATGAGATTTAAAATTGTGACTCACTGATTATTTTAAAAGTTAATTTTGCCATGTTATGTGTTCTCTGTGACTATTAACGGAAATATTGCTAGAAAAGTTTTAGGAGACACAGACTCTGACAAGCACAAATGAAGGGAAATGCTACCAACCTGAAAATCACACTTGTTTCTTCTCAGGGATTCTTACAAGTAATTTTTTAAGTCAGTGACAGATCCCTGATTTGAGGGTATACCTTTGCTATGTTAGCAGTATGCAAGCTAACTACATCTACGACTGGTGTCCAGAAGCAGTAATGTATTGACTTGAGAGGGGATCAATTCCATATTTAGAATAGAAGGGGAACCCTGCTCCGTTTCTAATAGCCACTTTCACATATGTAAAACAAAATGTCCTCCTTTTACTTTTTTTGGTTTTTGCATGTGCAGTCTTCTACACATACACAGGAAGACAAAACAAATACATGTACCATATAGAACAAAGATCTTACACAAAGCTATGAAATGCAAAATTTTGTGCGGTGTATCTCTCTTGTCTAAGTACACAAATTAAAAAGAAAAAATAGTTTTAAAGGTCAGTGGTTTGGGGAACATGTCCAAAGGAAAAGGAATGAAAAAAATTTTGAAATCTCAATTAACTTATCATGACAGCTTTTTTTCATTGTGCATATTTCTGTTACTTCTTGCAAAAAAAGGAAGTACTCTTTTGTAATTTTGTCTGGAGGGACTGCAAAAGATGCATTCATGGAATGCACTGTAGCTTACCAAACCTAGCAGGGTCGCCTATGGAAGGGGTTCAGTCTGTGCAAGTCACAGAATATTATGTATGTACAGAGGTGGAAGACTTGAACTGCATTATTGTTTGATATCTTGTGATAGAAATGAATCATCAGCCAACTACTCCTTCTTTTCCAACCTTTCTGTAAGAAATTTATGGCTTTTTATTGTTATATGAAAGTATTTTAGCATCTAAGTGAAAATATAGCCTCCATTAAAGTGAAGCAATTCACACTGCGTAGGGTATTGATGTGTGTTTTACGACTTTATGGGGAGCACAGAGCTTTTCTCAAGAATTCAGTATTTTGCAATGGCTCCTTTAAAGATTAAAGGCAAAGTGATTCAGAGATTTCAATAGCCCTGTTGCCACTTGTTCCGATCCTTCAAATAAAGATGAATCTCAGCATCAAGTCACTGCACTTTGGAGATGTGCATGTAAGCTAACTCCTTGATAAGCCAGCTACTGAGATTTTAAAATCTCAGTCCAAATCCAGTCATGTAAAGCACTAGGCATCCAAATGTCCTGCACATGCTTGCTTGTAGTAGACTGTTGTATGTAGTGTCCTCTTCTGCCCTGAGTCAGTCAAATTCTTCAAGCCTAAAGACATGCTGTTGGCAACCCCAGTGAAATTACCTTTCTCTCATGTCCTTTTCATTTTAAACATTTCCTGTGTCCATCTTTCTTAGCCTGATTGTCCAAAAACTTGCTTCTTTGTATGTTTTCCAAAAGTGCCAATGTAGGGATGCCTGCATTGAAAAGACGTTACTTTTTTCTTCAAGTCTTGTCTTGCTTTTCTATGGGTATTAATAAGTAGTGGAAGTCCCCATTTTGCATAAGACCCTAGGAGCAGCAGTAGCAGCCAGTAGTGGGCATAACTTTGCCTTATTTCCTATTTGCCTCTCTGTACTTTAAAATGTAAAACATTTTATTTTAAAAACAGAAAAATGCAGACATGTTACAATTGCATAATCTAACTTTTTTTATTATTCTAGTGAAGACTTTCTGCGCATTAATTTCTTCACTTTCCCTCCCTTAATAAATATTCCATTTATGCAGGAACTATTCTCAGTATCAGGGCTAAGCAATACAGAATCCTACAAATGCTTTGCTCTATAGCAATCCCTATGGAGCTTTAACTGGGACCTCAGAGTTGTCTGTCTGCCTTCTGCAGCAGATGGGCAAATACAGAAGAAAGCATATATTCCAGGAAGCAAGTTTGTATTACCCTGTTGATTAGGAATATCTGAATACTAATATGATTTGCATTATAGATGACCTTGGTGGGAGTAAAGTGATGCACAAATTGAACTGTGCAACTGGTTGCTATCTGTTTGTGTGCTCTATTTTGCCTATTATATTTCAAGCATTTCCCTTACAAAATGTGACTGCTATAGTCTTTGAGGATTTGGAGTACTTTTTGGTGAGCTTTGTTGCTGAGAAGCGTTAGTGAACTGCTGTATCTTTGACAGGATACATATATTCTGTGTGGGTACTGCTGTATGTAAGGGATGGCATCTATGCAGAGCTAACGCATTGCTCGTTAGAACTTCCTATATTGCAGTATGGAGTTCCAGCAAAACTTCA
>WAAD01022532.1:22606-33409 GCA_013389945.1 Fregata magnificens
TGCCAGAATACCTGCTTGACAACCCAGATGTCCTTGCCTGCTGTGAAGCTCACTGCAGAGGACTTTTATCACCCCATTTCCTTTCAATTGCAAGCTCATTAGTTAAAATAATCTCCATAATTCTTATTGAATCCCACCATCAAAGTGAAAGAATAGATATTTTAGAAATCCATGTCATATAGCTTATTAATTATTTTGAGGATCTCCTCTTGTATTTATTATACTCAATAGCTTTAGAAATTATATCATGAAATTAATTGTTCCTATATGGAATGCTGTGTGGAGTGAGACGTAGGAGACATATAACGAAGCTTTGCAAGGTTTAACAGTTGAGCTGTGGGAATGGTGTGCTGCAGCAAGGAGTCTGTGTTTCCAGAAGAAGAGGCTCGGTTCTTGAAAAAAAGCCTTTTTTTACACTGGATTTGACTCTTAAGTTTACCACAAGGCAATCCCATACTGGTAGGAGCAGCTCTCTGAGTTGCTGAGTCACTGGCCTTCCGATAGTTTCTGGCAAAGGCTTCTGGATGAGACTGACACCTGTTCACCTCCAGTTGGTCACGAATCTCGGAGACAAGATGGTCAGGGCAGGCAGCACTTATGTGATGTCCTTTCTCCATTGGGCTCAGGAAGTTTAGGTGGGCTTGCCGCAAAGGAGTAATCAATTTTTCTGTGACTGTAACTAGCACCAGAGCTTATGCCTCTTAACACCCTTTTTTTCTATGAACTACGCCCATAGTATGAGACTCATGAGGTCTGCAGATGGTTATTTGCCAACAGCACTTCCATTTCCAGAATTTTGCTCCATTTCTTTCATCTTCCTATTCTACTTCTTTTATAATTTTTTTTGGTAAATGTGTCAGGTCAGATAATAGCTTTTCTTAATGCTCCTGTTTATACTTTGAAAGTCTGGAAGATGAAAGACTTTCAGAAAGAAGTTGTTTCTGCTTTTTTCCTATTTAGCTGATATTCTTGTGG
This sequence comes from Fregata magnificens, assembly GCA_013389945.1. NCBI lineage: Eukaryota > Metazoa > Chordata > Aves > Suliformes > Fregatidae > Fregata > Fregata magnificens. Next base: position 23,582 of record WAAD01022532.1, read on the forward strand.
AAAGAGACATTTTTGAAAGACAAGGTTAGCCAAGCACCTTCACATTGGATTCGCTTCTCTTTATTGTGCTACCTTCTCAACAAAAAAAGTAGAAAAGTAATATTAGTTCATTTTAGGGTTTACAGAATGTGGCTACATTTCAGATCAAAACTGAAACTTCAGTTTTCCACTGCATAAAGGTAGTCTTATTTATTTGTTTGTGTCATTACAGGTATTTCTTAAAAGACATTTCATGGCACTCTTCAATCTGATAGTCCCTGCCTCAGCTTTTACGACTCCCACACCAATTTACTGCAACTTCGCTACGAGTTGTAATTGTCAAGAAAGTCTGGTTGAATTAGAGTTATTTCTGCAATTTCTTTCGGGAAAAGGTGAATGTTGTGACCCAAAACAGCTTATTGGAAACAAACTATTGTTTAATTCAATAGTAGGAACAACGTATAACAAGAGAAGGTGATTTCAACACAGACAAGCATCCATACTTGTCAGTCTTAATCCAAATACTCCACTTCTGTTAAATGGGCTTCAGTCAACTTCCAGGCAGTGTTTGATTTTCTCTCCTTCTCTCCTTTTGGGACTTTTTTCCCTTGCCAGTCTCAAGATCTCTAGTTTCTTTGTGGTTTTTTTCCCGTAATTTCCTACCAGGCTTCTCTGTGTCTTGCACAATTGTAATATTTATCTCTACATGGCCTGAGCAAATAGCACCTGCACAGTTTACTGAGGGTGAGGGAATGGGGCTTTCAGAAGTATTTATCTGCTTTCTTGTCTACTAGCAATTAGGTCCTGTTGGAATTAACTCCTTGCAATTGCATAGCAAACACCACCATAATGGTCAAAGAAATGAGTGGATCATATAATACTATTAAAGCATTATAGGCAGGTTCCAGACATTTCAGGGTTGTCCTACCAAATATGTTAAGATAGCACAAAAACAGAAGGGGCAGAGTTTCATTAAACTGTTGCATGTTTAATTATTAGTTATGGTGATGGGTGACGATGTGCAACTTAGTCAAAATGAAAAGGCAAAAAGAAAGGCAAAGATCTCTCAGACTTGATCATTCACCACGGTAGTGTTCTTGAAATAAACTAGATTCTGTAACTGATAAAAAAGTTTTATTCATTTAGCATTATGTCCACAAGCAGGGGACTTCCTAATCTAAATTAACAGGGTCATGTTTACACACAGCAAATTTCAGCAAAAGTCTGAAGGAAGCCTGGGAGCTGTGGTGGGACACCTCATCTGCTCTACTACCATGCTTCGAATCTGACTCAGCAATGTTAAATTCTTTGCACAAAATGCAGGTAAAAGTTAAACTGAAACAGGGACAAAAGAGGTGAATTCCCAATATGTGATATTATAGTTCTATCTTCATCAGGAAAAAGACATGCTAACTTCTTAGTTACTTAACATGAGACAAAATTTTAGGGAAGACAAAGTCTTTTGTTTCCATATTTGTCAGATAGTTAAGGTAGCGGCAATGGGTGATCATAGCATTCCCATGACCTTTGAATTTGGGTGACAACTACAAACAACTTTATCTTCCTAACTCACATTACCTCGAAATAGTACACCCAAGTATAACCCCCAAATCTAAAATCTGTTTTATAAAATTGTGCCCACAAAGATGAGCATACTGTAACCGTGATGGTATGATTCTGTGACAAAACAGGACTGCAATACATAGGGTTTGTAATTTTAGATTGACATAGCCTAAGCGAAATCTTAAATGCAGCTGTAATTCTGAATTTCCCATGTCCATAAAGTTCAGTTTGGGATAACTGTAACATCTCTTTAACATATTTATTCCTAGGTATGAACTATTCCTGGTACATCCTCTTAGTCTTAACTGCCAGTAAACACTTTATCTCAGATATACAAATTTACCTGCCTTTCTGTTAACCCTTACTGTAAAATAACAACATAGTACGGAAACAAGTGGTTGATTGATAATAGATAAGGTTACAGTTTTGAAAAATACAAATGGTAAATCAATGGTGGACGAACCACCTTGCGAAGCTTTGCTCACATTGACTGTTTTAAGGTTGCCATCTGTAACCTCAGCATTTTCTACAGTCATGACACTTCGTATTCTTAAATAACAAAGCAAGGACAATGCTCTGAAACATCAATTTCAATCCCCCAAAGAGAAAGCTACTGATGTAAAAGGTCAGTAAAAACTGCCATTTGCTCTACAGCAGTGTGGTGGGGGGAAAGGTGGAAAACCAAGAAACTAATGCTTGATGGTATGTGTGTCTAACGAATTGGAGACACTGCTCAGGAACGGTTCATGCTTAAAAAGCATCATCTGTATAAAGCTGCCAGAGTCAGTGAGGAGCTGACTTAGCTGCGCCACAGAGAAGTGGGAGAAATAATAAACCTCTACTCTACTCTATCTCATTGTCATTCCCTTGTTTTCTCATTCACTGTTCTTTTTTCACCTTTTCAACACCAAAAATCCCTCAAAAGAGGCAGATAATTTCTTGTGCTGTCACTCGTGTTGATTTTTTTTCCATTTTTTTAAGTCACACAAGAATATTCTCCATGCTATTTCCCACAACAATGAGCATGTGGCATTTTTAAGAGAAATGATTCTTGCATAAACATGGGTTGAGCAACTAGCCATAACTGTACAGTGATTCACTTTCAGCTCTAGCCCTGCGAAGTCTTTGTATTGCATTTCTAAAGGGAACAAAATTCTGACAGGTGCTCCTTAAAGGCTGAGGATCAAATGCAGATTTTCTTTTCTTTCTGCCCCTGCCCCTGCCCCCCGTACCAGCGCTGTGGACCATGGGTGCATGCCAAAGAATCGAGAATTATGCCTGCAGTGTTTGGGCTTCAGTCTAAGAGAAAAAAGACTATCTAACTTCTCATTGCTGCAGCATCTTGAAAAAAAGACATGGGAGTACTTAGGAACTGATTCAAAGTCTGTTCAAGTCAGTGGGAATGTTTGTGTCAATCGTTGGGGAGCAGCATGAGAAGGATGATTGATTTACATGTTCATGTTCCATACCCTAAGGCATATATTCTGTACTGTTTAGATATTCAGTGTGCGTACTATACTTCTGTGTGGACGGTTGAGGAATTATCTGTGAGGAGAAGCTTCTATTCAGAAACATTGCAGGTTATACTCACCTGTCAGTAATACAATAGCATGATTTTTAATCATGCTCAAATTCCATTGGGATTTTTACAGAAACATGTTGAGGAATTATGAGCCATTGTACTTTACTAAATCATTTATTAATGAATTTGGGAAGTTGCATATCGTTTATACATTTCAGAATCCATTGAAAGAGCTTTAACTCTAAAAATACATACAAAATTGAAGAACAACAGATCTCATTTAAAACCACAATGTTTTGGTACAAAACAGAGTATGAATTGCACCATTAAATGAACCATAATATTTTATTGAAAAGTTTCTATTTCCTATTTGTTATAATCTGTGTTCAAGAATATCACAGTTTTAGGAAGTTGTTTTATCTTTGTGGATCATGTCTAAACTAAGACATTTATTCCACACCCCACAGATAAAAAAACAGGATCAGGAATAGGTTGTGTAAACAGGCAGAGTAAGATCTGCTCATAAAGAAAAAACTACATGTGCTTATACACAGAAAACTTTTTTTTTTAATTTTAAAAAAATTAAACTTTATTAAAGCTATCTTGATATTTTAAACTAACTCACTCACTGAACTCACTTGTCCTTATGAACATTAAAAAATACTGTGTTTTGAAAATACTAATACAGAAAAGATCTTTCTTTAAAACCAACTTACCAGCTCCTCTCCAGAGGAATCTTTTATGGATTTGCATGGTTAAAGGACCGTTCTTTTCCATCCAAAGACACCACCACAAATATCTTTTGGATGTATAGACTAAAATGTGAACTGAAAGACTGGATTTGCTCTTTTTTTTGCTTTATATTCTTTTCTTTTTATATCTTTTCATATTTGAAGTTTTCTTGACCAGAAGGGAATGCAGAAATTAAACATGATTCTTTGACATACACATATTCTTCTCTTATATTTTTTACACCCTATGGTGACCTTTGCATCTTTCTTTCAAGTCCCTTAAATACCTTCCCATATATGATGATTTTTTTTTAATCATTGCTCAGTACTTAACTCAAATTGTGTACTCTTGTGATCATGCTGTGAAATAGAAATTGTTATCCTGTATTTTCTGCAGATGGTTAAACTAAGGTGCAGAGAAATAAAGAGCCTGTACTGTAGAGAACTGTCAGGCATGACTTTTCCCATCATGAAGAAGTCCCTGATTTGTAGGTCAGAGAGCTGCAAGCAGACAGAGAAATGGTGCATGAAACTCATTACTACAGTGGGGACAGAGGAACAATTACACAGAGAAACTGGTGCTACTGCATTTTATTGCCTTTTTTTTTAAAAAAAAATGTTAATTATAAAATTTAAGGCATGCTGAATGCTCCTAAGTGCCACACTACTGAGTGTCTTTATAAAGGCATAAGGTAATAATTATGCACATGCAAATTGTGCAGTGCTGCCTTGGTGTCAACACTAACGCAAGACTGGACTAACTCATCCTTTTCAAAGGTGCTGAGCAAGTACAATTCCTTTTAAGTCTGTAAGAATTTCTGGTGCTCAGTACTCTTGATCATTACTAGCTTTTAATATTTTATCTGAAAGGTGCTTCATGTAGCAAATGGCATGGAACACACTTTACCTTAGAAGTATAACGGGCTGAGACATTCCGGATGAAGTTTCAAGTGTTAAAAAATGAATATGTGGTGAGGAAAAGTTGATGTAAAGTGTTTCTAAGTAACATGTATTTTCAGGATTTTTCCATTTAATATGTGTTTTTATTAAATTTGTTGTACCATATACAAAGCAATTATTTTGAGGTCATAAAGCACATCATTGTGTAGGTTAGGAAATTATTTATAGGGTCATTCTCTGTACTTTGGATGTAATTTACTCTGTAATTCTTACTGTTTAGCTATTTTTTGTAATGGTTTCCTAAAAGGTTGTGTGGGCTTTTACCTGAGTCTTCTGGCCCTCCTTAAGCCTTTACTTTCAGAACTCCTTAGGTAGCCCATAAATGTGGATGAAAGCAGCTTCTGTGGTATGCAGCAAGAGCTAGCCCTTGTATCAGACCATTTCTTCTCCTCGCTTGAAGGAGCAGCAAACAAGATCTCTAAGAATCATCTCCATCCTGTTCCACAGTCTCCAGTACATCTTCTGATAAAATGCAGAAAAGGAGCTGAAAAATAGCCAAGTTCTTTGCCGCACAATTAGCCAGCTGCCACATTCACACTGCTCTGCTGCCACCACCAAGCAGCCCCGTGGACCCCTCACTGCTCACCCGCCGATAAACCCTTGCATATCCTCTTTTGAGGGGAAGCCCTGTATTTCTGTGGGACATAGGCATGTGGTTATTTTATAGATTTGTTTTGCCTTCTCCTGCAAGTGAGTCTTTATCATGACAGAGCTTATTACCATAGAAAGGTTTCTGACATGCAGTTTCTGCCGTTTTTCTGTTCTGTCTCTAAAAAGAACTGATGAGAGCTTGTGGAGCTGTGGAAAATAATATTGTCCATTGAGGGGAGAAAAAAGGAGAGCAGTAAGTGAAATTAGGGAGAGGAGGGTATTGGCAGTGCAGAAGAGGCCGCTGAACTGTTCTTGAGGGAGAATACATTTGCAGTGAGAAAGTGATGAGAGGACAGAAACAGGGAAAGCTGCTACAGGACCATCCCAGACAGAAGGAGAGGAAAAGAAGTAAGGGTTGGTGGGGGAAACTGATAGACTGTGGAACAAAGGCTGTTGGGCAAGGAAGGGAAGAAGAAGGGCAGGCAGTGAGGGTGCAGTCACACACTGAAGGGGGAGAAGCAACTAGTAAACTGTGGGAAAAGGAGGGCACTGTAAAAAATTTTTATGGGAAGGGAGTGAAATAATAGTAAAAAAGAAAGAGAACAGATAGGAACATAAAGATGAATATGAAAATACTATAATAAAAATCACTGTAATTTTAGTGTTTAGCATACAACTAAAGTGTGTGTAAACATCTGATGGGAGGGAATTAAGAAGATGGAGACATGCTCTTTTCAGTGGTGTCCAGTGACAGCACAAGAGGCATAGGAACACTTTTGGGTTTTGTGGTTTGTTTTTTTTTTTCGGGTGGGGGTGGTGGTGGAGTGGTTGAACTTTGAAACAGGCTGCCCATGGAGGTTGTAGAGTCTCCATCCTTGGGGGTATTCAAAACCCAACTGGATACGGTCCTGGGCAAAGGGCTCCAGCTGATCTTACTTAACGCACGGGGCTTGCACTAGACAATCTCTAGATGCTGCTTCCCACTTCAGCACTTCTGTGATCGTGTGGGCATTTCCAAGGGGTTATGAAGAAGATGGAATTACTATTTTCTTCTTTGCAACACATTGGTTTTTATTAATACAGTGCTTTCAGGGTTTCTGCTAATAATTTGCAAGGACCTGGAAGGATACTTCAGTACCTAGGCACATAATTTGGCTTGAACTGTTGGGGTTGAGGTTTTCCTCCTCTTCAGAAGTAATGGGAAAAGCCACAGCTAGATAAAAAATGTATGCAGTTGCTTTGTGTTATAACAAAATCTTTCACTTTGCCTGTGTGATACATCCCGTTCATGTGCTTGGGGTTAAAATAATTGCCAGCCCCTGTGTAACAATATGGTTGTGACTTTTTTTTTTTACTGCACAACTTCAGTTTGTTTTAGGACACAAAAGATATTTTATGGTCATGGTCTGATAGTGTGTACAGTAGATATTTTATAGACAGCTTTGAATTTAACAACTTTTTATGGAGATTTGCAGTTGCAGAGAACTGACTTTGTAATTCATTTGGTCCCTCTGCTGTCCTATGTTTTTATTTCAGCAGGGAGATAATTTAGAGGAAATAAATAGGAAGGAATCCTTGTGATTTATGAGGGAAAAATATAAATGTATGGTCACATGCAGACATTGTTGGAAACACATTTCATCTGTGTAATAAGCAAATAACACTGAGTGTGACAATAAATTTCTTCTGTGGATTTCAAACTGTCTCCATTAAACCATGTTTCTTACCCTGAGATCTCAGCCACATATTGGTCATCAACATGCTTGTTTTAAGTAGTTGCTTAGTTGAAGTCCCTCTTTGTTTTATTCTTGACATTCCTTACCATAGTATCTGAGAAGCTACACAAATATTTTCACTAAAAATACTGTTTAGGTGGAAGTCTCTATGTTATAGGATACTTCAGCCTGATTTTAATTACTCTCATGGCCAAGTAGAAAGCTATTACAATGCAATTACAGATAAAACAAACACAAAATGGAATTAATTTTGGATTAGCCTCTGCTATGACTCTCAGTTATTATCCCTAGAAAACATAAATATTAAAGATTAATGAAAGCATTCTGAGACAAATTGTTATAAATAAAAGAACTTACTAAGGGAGAAAACCAGAAACAGTAGACCATACGAATGCAGAATAAATTTGTTGAGTCAGATTTTGATCTTTTGACAAAATACTTCAGCTTGTTGCAGATCAGATTCTGTTCACTGTTGACACTGTTTTATAATGCATCATAACTCATTGTTTTACTTCAGATTCTATTTGCTTTGTTAAACATATCAGAAATTCATCTCACATTTTAGCTACACGGACTTCTCATAACCTTCAATGAGCTACTATCCCTCACAGGTTCAGAGAAGTGATTGAACGCACAATGTTGTGGATGTTAGGATCCACAACATGGCTTACTGTGCATATTTCTTGTGTCAGTGATATCTTGAAATGTGCAACAGCTATGTAAGTTCAGAAATGTGAATAAGACTCATGAACCAGAATTGGCCAGGTGCAGCAAAGCTCATTTTTTCAATGGAGAGTGTTTTTATGTTTGAAAGTCAACCCTGTGTTTGAGTTGCTGAGTTAAGGCTTTTAAAGATACACTGGTTATATAAAGAATGACTCGCATTAGCGTTAATATATTGGTTGACAAAGCAAATGATTGTCAGTGGTTTTGTATATATTATTTTGAGAACTATGGAGTTACAGATCTAAACTAATTACCTTCTTGAAAAAGCAAAATGAAATATGGGTTTATCTTTGATATGCAGTGACCCATAGTTTTGACATACTATTACCCATTTCAGTAATGTTAAGGATAATTTCTTAAACTTATGGTCAATTGTAGCATCTCGTGGTTATATATGTCTTGTTAAGAAAGGGCTGATTTCCGTATTCAATGTTTGCAAAATCTTACTTTGTGACAGATTACGAATCATTAACCAAGAACAAGATTCTGGTCTTGACTATGTATCTGTAAATATACTGTAATACTGTTGAAGCCATTACATTTAAAACATGAAGACCATTCTTGCTATCTGTAATAGTTCCTTTTTCTTGAACACTGTCAGGAGTTCCTTTGTGAGCCATCACTACCTGTTAACCTAGTCCCTGTGTATTTCTTGCATCAGTGGTGAGCTTGTGTGAGAAGCTGTGGGTAGTTAAATGGTTCAGTGTGAGTTTCATAGGTACTACTTTTCATATTATTCTACTGAGGCTTGTTTTGGCTTTCTATTTTGTAAAAAAAAATTATTATTATTATTGCTATAAATATTTTAGATATTATAAATGCCCCTGGATGACTAAAACAGAAACTTCTATTAAATAAAAGGGAGGTTGGCAATGCAGGAGAGGGAAAACTGAGAAGTGGTAATATGATCACAAACCCTATTCTCAAAACTATATTATCTTCATCTTTTTAATCTAATATGTTTGCTTCTTTGTTTGTCTAATTATTTTTTCATTAGAAAAACTAGATAGATGTAGTTTTAACAGATTAATTTTTGGAATGTATTACTAAAAACCTCACTGAATAATTGACATTTCAATCTTATGAAACAGAAGTTTATGAAATATTGTCTGCTTATTTCCAGAAACTAAGATTCTGGATTCTGCATTACTTTTTTTTAGCTTAGAGTTTTAGTGAAAAGTTAAATTAGAATAAGACTGGGGAAACTCAGCCACACATAGTGGTTTGATTTTTTCTTTATGTATATCCATTTTAAATTATAGTCAATTTTCAGCATGTAGTTGCCCCGGTCAATGGGACTATATGTAAATATTGAGCATTCACTTGAACACCTTGCTGAATCAGGGCCATTTTCAGGGCACATGTCACTATGAAATGGCTTTATTCCACCTTACTTGCAGGACAGTTCTAATAGTAATAATTCTTCACAGGTAGACTATTTTTCGTCCACTCAAGTAACCTAAAACATAGGGGAAACATGAATTGATAAAATCCCTCCCACTTCTTAGTAGTAGGGAAGCCAAAAGTTGGCAGATCGCAACTAAATTTCTAGATATGTAAACAAACAGAAAATGGGTTTGACTTTTGCAGAGTATCCACTCATCCATTGATTTACCTTCTCCAAAATCAGATCTTTTTTATTAAGATAAGTAAATATATATGTCGATTCTTAGTGTTCAATATCCAAAGTCTGTTTTATAGAGCCAGGTAATCACAATTATTATTTAATATCTCTCTGTAATTAGCTTGTTTTGTAGTATAAAGCAACCTTGAAAGTCAGGATTCTGAAAATGAGTTTGAGACTAAGAAATTTGCCAAGTATCAGAGAGAACATTAGCTCTAAAGTTGGGTGTAGAAATTAGAAATTTTGCCTTACAATCCTGTCCATTGATCCATAACGGGACCAGCAAGATCCAGAAATATTCCGTTTGGGACTCTTACCCTAGTCATCTCACATTCTCCTCTAGTATGATAATGTGTGACATAAATGTTTTTAGACACAGTTTGCTACTGTCATGCT
>WAAD01022532.1:33450-56439 GCA_013389945.1 Fregata magnificens
GTCATGCTTCCCTCCAGCATGCAAACAAAGCCAAAATTCTCTCTTGAAACCCTTGAATACTTTATTTTGTAATTTATAATTATATCCTCCAGTTACCTATCTTGTGTGAGATTCTTTGTGGAAATTACTTACTTGTACTTTTTTTTGTATATATAATTTGGATTTATGGTACTCTTGAAGTAAAGATTTACAATCTATTTAAATTACAACCTAAAGCTACCCCAAAACCATTTCATTCTCTTACACTGCTTTATTTTCTTTAAAAGGTTGTGTGTTTGGTAGTTGTACACTAATGATCTTTAATAATTTTCTTTCTACTGTTAATGTTGGTCTTCTGAAAAAAGGAATTTTCTTTTTTTTTTTTTTAATCTTTCAAATTTTTTCCAATCCAAGTCAGTCTCCCATTACTATGTATTGGGAAACAGTGCTATCTTCTTGTCTGCTCCTAAACCAACAGAAGATGGCTGGGTGCAGCACCTGCTCTCTTTCTTCTGAACAGAGGCATAGCTCATTTAAATCTGCAAAGCCACTTTCAGTGCCAAAACTCAGATCCAGAAGCTCATCATGAGCTTAAGTCCACACCTGGCACCGAACAGTACAATGTCTGAGTACTGAAGCAAGATATGTTGAGAACGGGGTTTAACAGATGAATTTTTATGGATATCAGCACTGAAGGGTATTGGCTATAGGCATGTGTGGAGGGGAGAGTTATTTGGGGAAAAGAGAATTTCATTCGTGTGATAAACTGAATTTTTGGCATTTATTTCCCACAATGCTAACTTAAGCATTCCCTCTCCTGTTACTTAGCCCATGCCCTTTTCTGGCTTTGTATCAAACATTGTTAAAGGGTGTTCATTCTCAAAAGAGTCTTTGAAGTGGCTATCTTCTAAAGAGCAGGCAAGGATATTTTTCTGTAACCTTTAAGAAGTAAATAGAGGGGGATGATGACCATGCATAGAGTGAAAAACATAGCTGCAGACAGAAAGTAGCGCTTCAGCAAGTTGTAAGAAATTGTATTTATTTATGATAATCCTACCTCGACAAAACAAGTACCAGGGATAATACCAAAGTTTTTAGGTATTGTGTGAAACAACTCTTCCTGTTAAATTTGTGATTGAGAGCTTTGAAATAGTGGAGGGATGGGCAGTTTTGGATGTAACTTTCCTATTGGATATACTGTATGCAGATATAAATGGTACAAATAAAAGCATCTCTCCTCCTGTTTAGTGTAATAGAAAGAGCTCTAAGAAATAACTGTAGATCATAATGTTGACTTTACAGCAAAGGAGACATTACATTCTAATGAAAAATCTGCCATGAATCATTCATAATTTGCTCAATAATAATTTACACATGGCTGCACTTTATTGTGTTGAACAGAATGTAATCAGGCTTGATGACCTTTAAGTCCTCTTTTAAGCTAGGTATCTAAAAATGTGATCTGCACTCAGCAAGGTCTCAGAATTGCATTTTGTACAGGGCTTCGAAATAAAAACCTCTGCGAAGACACAATTCATATCCAGTCTGTGGATTGGCAGTACATTTTAACATTTATTCTCAGCTTTGTGCATAACTCTGATTTTTATTTTGTTCATGTCAAATTGTAATGTATTGTATTAGTGATTAAGGAGATGGTGCAGCCTGGAGCCAGAAATGACAGAGAGAAGAACACAAAATGTTTCTCTAAGAAAAAGATCTTAATAATATTAAAAACAATAAGAAGTATATCAACCATATATGAGCTGTTTTGTAGGATACATTAGCAATATACCAGCTTCATTTCTAGAAAAAAATACTTTGGGATAAAGTATGCTCTGCTGTTGAAAATGGCAAGCTCTTTTGAAAGTGAAAAGTGATGCTCCTATCTGTGCTGTCAAAGTGAGCAGAGATCCTGGTACTTTTTTTTGTAACAGCCATGGACTCTAATATGCAACTAGAAAAGAGTAAAATTAAACTCACTGCACTTTTTTTGGGTAGGGCATAATCTTAAGCCTTTGGTATAGTTAGGGTCACTGCCAGCTTTGCTAAAAGTGAAAGACAAAAAATACAAATCTCCCAATTTATTTTTTTTCATCAGAAGCTTTTTCCTAGGATACCTTAATCATCCTTCTATGAAGACCCCCTATTTCTTTGCTTCCTACTTGAGATCATAGAATCATAGAATCACAGAATCATTAAGGTTGGAAAAGACCTCTAAGATCATCAAGTCCAACCATCAACTAACACCACCATGACTCCTAATAATAAAGTCTAATGGGGCTGAACTCAGCTTTCCTCTTCTCCTCTGAAAGCTTAATTCCTTCCCTGCCATGCCACAGCAATATGTTCTGACTTGGTTAAGCAGCTGGACTGCTGTGACAGCAGGTTGCTGAGCCAGTGTGACCTTTCACAGGAATTCTCTATCCGTTTCGCTATTGATATTAAATATATACACCCGCTCAAATAAAGGTATTGTCATGGCACTATGGAGTGTAACTTAAGGCTCAAGAGAAATAGGATGTGTACTTGTTTTGTGCATATAATTATTAACAAAACAAATTCACTGTGGTCCCCTACTTTCCCCCATGAGGAGCCATACAGATCTATGTGAAAGAGGGAAATCCAGCTTTGCTCAAGACTATTCCTGTTGTCCAAGACATACTAGGATCTGCTTGTTGCTTATTTCAATGCTGTTTTATGTGCATTATACTATTAACTAATATAAGTGTATTGGCCATCTACAGCTTCATAGATGATAGTGCCACCCTGGCATTTGGTGTATTCATCAATTTGACTTATAGTATTTTGGCATGCAATCACATGCAAGAAAGCCCAAACGTTACATCCCATTCTAATTTTGTTCAAACTATTTTAATGAATTAAAAGGCTAGAGTTTTGTCATCTTTAATAAAGAAACAAGCATCATCAAATGAAAATGTAAGCTAGACAGCAAAGTAAGAATGGAAATCATTCATAGGTAATAAAATTTCAGGATTCTTTTTAAGATACAACATCTAACTGAAGCATTATAAAATAAAGGTTCTTTCAGTCTTAACTAGATGCTCAATAATACAGTTGTAATAATTTGATAAGTTTGATTTCATATTCAGATTCCCAGCATTCTCCAGAAGAGCAAAACCAGGAAGCGAACTTTTCTTTTAGCCTACAGTTTAGCTTATTCATCCTTAGGCCAGAGACAATGCTAATTACTGGTTATTTTTTTAGGTTGAACATTAAGGGACGTGTAAACATCTAATTCTGACCCACATAAACATACTGTTTATTCAGTTTTGAAATTATTTCTATTTCCAGATTTCTTGCCAGTTCCTGTGTACATCTGCCATCAGATATATATTGTGGACCTAATCTCTATACTTAGCATCGTGGCCGAGGGAATTTGTACAGTCTCGAAACAGTAACTCTTCCCATCAGCCATGTACCTATATGTTGATAATGCCACTCCGTTCCCATTACTCCCTTTATTATGCCTTATTTAATATGCCTTTATTATGATTCAAATACTTATTTCTTTCTTATTTACTCTATGACCATGTGCTAAAGACACATCAACACTGTAAGCCCTTTTTTTATGAATCATATTTTCCCTGACCTCATATATCCCAAAAAGATACAAATAATTAATATCAGCAGTTGTTTTAATGATGTATAATGTCAAAACCAGCACAGAAACCACAGTTTTCTTCTGTCTGAGTATCAGTAAGGAATAGATTCACCTCACCTAAACTTTAACATTTATCACAGATACCAATGTTTGAGTTAACTCTACATTCTCTTTATTGGTAAAAAGGAACAGACAATTTCAGGACACGATTCATCTGACCTGTTCTAGTCATCCACTTGAGAACAAGATGAGTTCAACTCTGAAACTATATATTTTTCTTGTTATAAAGGGAACTTAGGAAGTCTTCCTCAGACATAAATGTCTATATTTGATTAAACAAATACCACTGTAGGTGTCTCTGGACCAGACTTTCACAGATATTATGTTGCTTGTATGCTCAGCATTGAGATGTTCATGTGATTCATATAACTCATATTTAAAAGTGTCATAGGTGAATAGGAGCCTGAGTGTCAGTGGAACCGAAGTTTACTGGTGCCTCACAGTTTCCACAGTGAGTCTTTGCCATCTTAGTTGCATAACCCTTCCAAAACTGAGTGGTGTAAAATCTAAAAAACTTTAAAGATCTGAACCTTTGTCTCAAGATAGATAATTGGTGTTAATATAGGAAAAAATATTGGCTTGCTCATTGGTTAAAAGTTGTGGCACTTAAAAATGGTAAACTGGGAGTAGAAATAAAATGTGCTTTGTAGTTTCAGTATATTTGAGAAATACCAATAAACGAAGTTGGTAGTTTGCATAAGTATTATTGAAGCCCAATAAACACGCACCCTCAGCTGGGTTAATACATCATGTCATTTACCTTGTTCAGAGTTACAAAGCTTGCTTCAAGTAAAACAAAATATGTGGGATGCTGATGGATGTACAGTTTTCTTTGGATCTATATCCCGTGAGTTATAATATACAGATTATTAAACACGGGGGGTCAGTTTTGTACCTTTATTGTGCTGTGCCGCACAGAAGATTACCAGGTATTCTGTGTTTTACTATACAGTTGTAATCTTACAATCAGTAAACTAATTGAGCTGTAGTAGCTAGTTTTCTCATCTTTTAGTTGTATTAAACCCAAGTACGAGTCACCTGCCTCATTGACACTGAGTCATTTCCCTTTTGCTGACTACCCCTGCTGATCTAATTTCCTTGGGATTGCATAGCCACAATGTCCTTTTCTACTTACAGGTCCTTAAATGAGCCATAAACACAGAGTTTCAGCTTCCATGACTACTTTAACTTAAGGAGAAAGTGCGTCCTCAGCATTTTTGAATTCTGAGTTATTTTCAGATAACTGCTTTAGCCCATTTAGGTGGGAGCACCCTGAGAGCAGTTGAGGGTGTAGTGTTGTCTGGACATATTACCAGAAAAGAATTTGCCTGTGCATCTTCCGAGCAATACTGTTAGTACCCCACAGTATCTGGTGACAAAATATAGGTAGGACTAACCTCAGCACATTGCCCATGTTCCCTATTCTCTACTAGGAAGGATGTGACCTAAGTATGGCCAATAGCATTTGCAGAGACCAGAGCTCCTACTCCCAGCTCTGTATTGCCTCAGTCTTTCCCTGGATTAGCCTAGACCACCTCTTCTGCCTAGTTTGCAAGTGAGTCCAGGTGCTGTCTCAGCACACGGGGCCAACACTTTGTCCTGCAGCTGTGCCTCGTCTCAGCCCTCACCTAGGATCCACCAACTGCCCTGGCACTGACCCAGTGCCCCCAGCTGGCAGTCACCCTTCTGATTTGGGAACTCAGCTGCATCTGAGATACAAATCATCAGTGATGATCCCGCTCACATATTTACACGATGCTCCTTGCCCTTTATTCAGCTCAGTTTGAGGGAGGATTCTATTAGTGTTGTGTAATGACAATGATTGAAGGTGGATGTCTAGTATCCTCAAAGGCTTTTTAGGGTCCATTTCTTATGCTGAAAGGAAAAGAGGTGTGTTTCTGGTAGGTGATTTTCTTTGTCTTACCTGTCTCTCTGCAGTGCTCTAGATGGATAGAACTCCAGCAGACTGGAATTACAAAATCCAGAGCACTTAAATGTTTCTTCTTTTTTTCCTGCTTAGATCTTTAAAAGTCTCCTGTTGAAACAGATTTCCTTCTAATGCTGAGACTACTGCAGGAAATCATTCTGTTTGCTTACACCCTTCCTTGTTCCTTTCCTCTTGTTCCCCTCCAAACTCCTCCCTTCCCTGGGAACACAAAACCAAACAAAAGAAAAACCCAAAGTAAAGACTAAACAAAGCTCTATCTTTGTTTGACAACAGCTATCTCTAAGAATACTTCCCCAGATTGTGCTATATTTTTTGGTTTGGGCTTTGATTTGCACAGGAATTTCTTATTATTAATCTACAATATTTTAAGAAGGTATTTCCTCTTTATTCCATTTGTCCTAAGGGAATATTTGGGAATCATATCTTCAGTGCACTAAAATAAATGTGTCCTGATGAGTAGAAACTATGTCATGATGAGCACACTTGAAATACTCCCTTTCAGCTTACAACTGCTTTTTTTTGGGTAAAACTACTTAAAATGAGATGTGCTGTGGAATTACCTGACTTGAGGGAGTTTAAGTACAACTAACATCAAATATGTATCTCTTCTTCTCCTCAATATTTCTCTGTTTATTTATATCTCTGCGTCTGTTTGTGTGTTTCACCAAAAATAACAGCACTCAGGTTGATAGAGTACAAATATTTGGTAGCTGATTAGCACAGTATTTAAAGAGAAAGTTCAGCCAGTAAATATCTGTGATGTTCTCAGCAGGAACCAGACAGCTGGAATTGCTGATAGGAGTCAAGGGAAAAAGTGCAGTTAATAATTTGTAGATATTTACACCTTTGCTGGTTTCTTTCATGGTACAAAGGCACTAGCGAAAGTGACAGAAACGAGTTATGAGCCATTTACTTAGGCTATCTGGAGGGATTTAATCTCACTTGGGTCATGGAGTTGAATTCTCTGGGAATTGGTGTTACCGTGATAGGCTGTATCTGAGGGCCTGGAGTGCAGAGATAAGACTTTAAGTCCATCTGGAATTAGAAGCAATAGAATTAACTGGATTGTAATGCTGTAAACCTTTTGGTTCGGATCCTGAAATACCTCTGGATGGTAGTTCAAATCTTTTCCAGATGGAGGTTTGGCTCTAGGACCTATACACAAGACAAACATTAGCAATGTCAAGGACCTTTTTGGAGCATGCACAGTAAAATCAACCTTATGTGGTTCAGCATGCTTTTTGTTGTTGAGTCTTACGGTTTTCTTAATATGGTGGGGAGGGTGGTTTACTTTTTTTCAAAAGGCTAATTTTCCACTTCACTGGCACTCACACATTTGTTTGTGGTTATTTCTTTTAAAGGAAGACTAGGAAAGTGTTTGAAAGGTCATTGTTTTTATAACAAATGAGGCAAGGCTGAATATAGCTGGCATATGCATATCAACTTGAGATAACAGGGATTGCTATCATGAAAAACATGAAACGGCTTTAAAGGAGCTGTTAAGGGTTGAGGGTTTTTTGGTGGTGGTTGTTGTTGTTCCCCCTCCTCCCTTGAGTTAGCTTTTTGAGGAAATGTTCTAAAATAGTGGATGCATGGAAACCTACCAACACATGCATATTTTCCATAACATAGTGTGTTTCTGTGATCACACAGTATAATTAGAAAAAGTTACAATGCATGAGTTGATAGATTGATTCTATACTTACATTAAGGATGAGAAGTTAATTGCAAACCATGGTTATAAAAGACAATTTGTTTTTCTGAGCTTAAAATCAAGTGGTTTCCCCTAGTGTAATAGGAAATACAGTCTTTAAGTCTGTTGAAGAGAAATAAAGTACAGAGCTGATGATATTTTTTGTTGGTTGGCTGTTTGTAATACTGACAGACAACACTGGTTCAGGGATTTCTTTTTTATTTTTTTTTTTAAGATATGAGTGGAGAAGAAATCCTTCTTCTGGTTTCAATGGAAAACGTAACTCTATAACAAGAGCCAGGTGGACTATTTCAATTTTTCATTTCTGTAACAATTTTTATCTTTAAATCAATGTTGTTGTTATTAATATTGTTAAATTTATATTAAATTATGCATTATGGTAAATTTAAAAGTGAGAACTTCTTGATAGCTCTGAGGAAATATGAAAGAAATCAATATACTATGGATTTAGAAACTGGTGGGCAAAGAGAGAAAATGTCATTCCCAAAGCCACTCAGTAGGCAAGTGGGAGCTCTGAACAGAAGCCTGTTTTTCAAAGCCCAGTCCAGAGCTATTCCTTTTAGATATTGGGCTACAAACCCTTTCTATAATACAGTAAATTGATTACTGTGAAACTGCAATCTTCTCTTTCCCTTTTGTAATAGGATTTTGTTCTGTGCTTGTGTGACTCTTACCTCAAAGGAATTATACCTGATGGGAGTTTCTCTAATGTAGTGCATGGATATTTGCACAGTGTAATTAAATGCTTATGAAAAATTATCATACATAAATATATGTCTATGTGGTGGTAGCACCAAAGCTCTAGAGAATAAGACTTCTTTTCAAAAGTATTTTTCCACCTGAGGAAGCTTGGGAGAATATAGCAGGTGAGAGCTCAAGAATCAGAGAGCATGAATATGTTCTTTATTTTATCTTGTTTAAATTTTTAAGGGTTTTTTTAGACCTAAATGTATTGTCAAAATGCACAATAGCTCGAGAGTATTTGTTTGGTGTTCCAGCAGTGGGCAAACTTGTAGAAATTGTATGAGAGAAAAACTTATGACCTTGTATTGACAATTCAGGAATTGTTCAAGTGGAATTAATGGAAGGATATTGGTATGAATTAAAAGGAAGGTAACATAACACTGATATGTAAAATAGGAGTCTTATTAGTGTGTATTAGAGTTCTGTGTATTTATAATGTAACATTCTACTGATTTTTTTTTTTTTTGGCTGTTACTGGCATTCCAAATTAATGAAGCTATGAAAGCCTGTTTTAAGTTGCNAGTCTTTTATAGCTTTTCTTTACTTCTAGGTATAGACAAGTAAAGCACCTCACAACTTGAGAGATGGGGTAAAGAAGTTGTATGAAGATGATTAATTACTTGGTTTTCCTCTCATCCAGGAAGGATTCAGTGTATTCGAACCTTTTGGTTTTCATCAGAAGTGTTCACTGTAGTATCTGGTATCAATTTTTGCAACAAGGAGATACTCCACTACATTTTTCTTGTCTATAATTTGCACTCTATAGAGGTGGTAGGATTACATATGCTTTATCTTTATGAACAGAAGCCATTACCTCAAATTATAATTATCCCATTTACAGAGTTGCAGTTTTGGGCTATTAGTTACTCTGCAGATATAGTGTCTGTTCAGACGAGAGCAGACCAAAACTTGAAATAAAGAGCATAAAATAACAAAGAAGACCAACTTGTACCTAATATAGAAACTGAGTCTTAGAGAAATGTGTAAGACCTGGAATGGTGGAACACAGTTATAAACAGCATATACACAGTTGTGTAGAATTGAATGGCTGGGCTAGTGCGTGTGTTTGAGGAAGTTCTGCACATTCTTCTTTATTAACGTATAGTGTGCTGTACTGCACATCTGTGTTCTGATTAAAGTGCCAGTTCTAGATCCTTTTTGTTATTATAACTAAATTTGTTATAGCTAAGCCTGATGATGATAAATAACTAAAAAGTACTGATTAAGCCACTGCCATAAGCACTGAACTGTGAATTTGTCATAATATTCATTCTATTTAATCACCTCAATTTTATTTGTTGTCATGGTTTACACTGAGCCATAAGCAAGGAAAACAACATTGCAGTGATAGTTAGAATGTTGGTCTTGCATTATAAAATGCTAAACATTTAAATAATATATCTGCTGTCTTTCCCTGTGACAGAAGAAACAGATACTAAAAGAGACTGCAATAAGAGAAAAGGAAACTTTGTCTTCAGAATAGAATGTAATAAAGCCTGTGGAAATGCAGATTAGTTTGCAATGACTGTCAAGCCAATGTAGAAGTACCCTGATTTTATGTCTGAGGGCCTGCTCATTTCTAAAACTAAGAAACAATTAGCATACTTGGTTTACAAGTGGTCTTAGCCTGAAATGGATTCAGTACTTCGAACGCAAGTTGTAACCTCCATAAATTAAATACAGATATAATGTCTACAAAACTAAAATCTTTCACTTGCACTGTTCAGAATTCAGTGGAAATAGGAAGTTTACCATGGAATTAAATGGTATTTTATGTAGCTTCTAGCTGATCTATCCTGACTTACGCTTTTCAAAATATCTTGATAGCAGTCACCTTTTAAAGTAACCTATTTCTATACATTCTAATGCTTGTGAGGTGACTTCAGGCATACCATCTGTGACTAGAGAGTTACTCATTTTGTACCAGAGTATCTCACTTTGCTGTATGGAAGGAAACCAAAAGTTAAATCTAGGAAAGCACTGATGAGCCTGAAACAGGATGGGTGCAGAGTTATCCAAGCAATGCCTTGCTCAGTTGCCTTTTAAAACTTGCAGGTGTCCGTCTCTTCAGAAGACTGGAGCACAGGGAAATTCAATGCTTATGCCTAAAATTCTTCTTATTTAAGTAAAACAGCTCCTAGAATTAAATTAATGATTCAGAGCAGGTATAAAGAAATGAGGCATTTCTCCAACTTAATCTCCTTCAAAACCTGATCCAGTAAGACACTTGCAGAGGTCAGCTTGTATGCACAAACAAGATTGGGTTGTTACAAAATTCAGGTGGTAGGGGCACACCTTACCTTTATGCAGGGGCCTCCTCAAGAGCTTCTGTCAGAAAATGGGCAAATTGGGTTCAAGTGACCCTTTAGCCTGAGTTGGTTCACCTTCTCTGTGATTTAGATGAAAACCATAAAGATTGACTTGGGGCATTTTCTGGTTGTACCAGTATGCAGAGAATAATTCAAGAATAATTCAAAATAATTTGAGATTCATGCAACCAGAGGGGGAGAGACAGATATGAAAAAAAGGCTGAGCAGCAGTCTTTAAAGCACTGCATAGGAGAAGAAAAAGACTGGGAATTTGATACTTATTGCATTATGGGAATATAATCTCTGTGTTATTAAATAGTGTTATTCAGTGGCTGTTTTGGATCAAGTTTAACTCCTCCCTGTATATGCAGTACCTCGATGGCAAAGGCAGGATCCTGAACTTTGCTCTTATGTCAGATTTCTGGAGGTCAGGCCTCTTAATTTACTGGAGATATCTACAGACACTTTTTAAATTACTGCTTGTATACTTCAGGGGATTTAGCATAGCAGGTCAGGTTCAGATAGAATTCAGGTACCACAATCCAAAACAGGTTCTTAGCTGAGAGATTTTCTGCTGTGAGAAGAGGTCCTGTACTACCTATCATGCAATACTGGAGCAGCAATTTTATTTCACAGGGGTGATTGCTCGCTTGTCTTTATTTCCTGCTTATTTTTATTTTTTAGGGTTTTTTTGGTCCTTTTTCCTGCTTTTTCTTAACTTCTTCCTGGGCTGTCACACTAGCTGCTCTCACTGGTGTTTGCATGCTCAGATGTCTGCGTGCCAGCTGGGGGATCTGTGTGGTGGATGGGATCTCTCAAAACTTTCATTGACCTGCCTGGCACAGCCTTAATTCTTTAACACTAGCTATGTGCTTGCGTAAAATGCTTAAAGAATCATCCTTTCATTTCTTTTATGTGTATTAGCAGGATCATGTTTGGGTAAAAAAACCCCAAACAAACAAAAAAACCCCCAAAAAACCCTAAAACCAACAACAAAACCCAGGGTTGCAGCATAACCTTAAATGAATCTCAGATAAATCTGACTAATCCACCTGATGCAGGGTTTCCTGTGTTTCTGAATATTTAAAATAAAGATGCATTCACCTGTGAATGCTCTGGTGGGTATGTAACATTTACAACAATTGTAGCACTTGATGTGGCGGGGAGTAACTAACATTGCCATCTTTGCTAGCCTTTGATATCCTATTACCTTTCCTTTGGAACGTAGAAATATTGTTGCTGAAATTGGTATGGTTTTGTCTTTCAGGGTTTCTGATTACGTGTAAAATCAAAAATTGACTATATAGCAGTCTATTTTCTACAGGTACTGTGGTGTGTAATCTTCATTTTACAGTTTTATATGACTGCAGTAACAGGAAAAATTGCTTGAACACCTTATGAAGTTAGTCTTGCTAGCAGCAGTTCTGCTTTAGACCTTTGTGTTGATTAGTTAAGAAATTTATTCTTAGAACACATCAGCATCTTTGCTATTTTTTTTCACTTTTTTCTTTTTTTTGTTTGTTTGTCTTCATGAATGTATCTAGCATTATCCTTAGAGTGTGGGTTTTTCCACAGGAATGGGAGGGAGACCCTTCAGATAATGTAAAAGCAGTGGAAATAAGGGCATGGTTGATGATAGCACAGAGAGGGAAAGGGAATGGCATAGCAGGAACATGTGGCTGAGGACAGTATCCTCTCCATATGGATCTACCACAGCCTGGCTAGTTGATGTGAGTGTTGTCTCTGGACACGTTGTCTCATGGTGACTTATGAAAGTGAATCGATGAGCTGATGGCTTTTCCAGGTATTGTCTGTAACAGGAATGCTCTAGCTTCATCTCTCCTCAGTCAAAAGATGGTTTAAAATCCTTGTCAAGGAAAAATATTTAAAACTGAACAATGTGACATGCAGTTATCACACCTGAATTAAATTATTACTGTGGAATATTCATGAGGCTTGGATTTTTTCTCTATTTTACATCTTTGGTTTATTACCTTTATTTAACTACAACTCAAGTTAATTTGAATTACAAAGTGTCTAATTAGCATTATTAGCGAAATGCTAATTGTAGTCCTTGGCTTGTATAGTGGCTTACTTTAGATTTGGGGTTTTTTTGTGTACTTCCGTTAGTTCATATATTTCCCATGCAGACATAGGTTATGATTCATTTGAATTGCAGGACTGGCCAGATCTTCTCTGCATAAATATATATTAAGTTGCTTAAATGTTTCTGTAGGATGAAACTTTTAGACTAAATTGTTTCATGTTCAACATGGAATTATAGTTGTAGCAGGCAGGGGGAAAAAATACCTTCACGCAGAAACTATATCTTCCACCTACCCTGTTCTGAAAGATTCTCCTTAAGGAAGGAAAAGTTCCATGTTATCCCTATTCATTGTGAGTTATAGAATCACCAGCACGTTTTCATACTGAATTTCAAATATGTTTAATGAATTTTAACCTTACTACACAGTTATGGAGAGGTGAAAGACACAAGGATTTGCTACCAGATCCTGAAGACGCTTCACCTCCAAATGGCTGACATTTCCCCAGAGCTCTCTGGCTGGAGGGGCTCGACTCTTTGTGTGGTTAGGAATAGTTTATCCTTATGCCAATAACTTCTTTTTTTTTTTTTTTTTAATGTGCAAGTCTGTCAGGGCCCTGAGGGCACAGAACAGGCCTCAGCAGGCCTGAGCGGCCCTGCCCCGGCAGCCCCCTTCACCCTGCACGGAGCTGTAGTGGGGGCCCCATGAGAGGCTGCCTGGTGTGGCCCAGGGCCTGGCGGTGCCTGGGGAAGGAGGGCTTCCCTGGGGCTGATCCTCAAGCCTCGGAAAGGCCTGTGGGACAAAATCCACATGCTGCAGGCAGCTGCCATTTTAGAAAAAGCTGAGGTAGAAATCAAGTTTTAATTCATATTGAGTCAGTTTACAGCTTGTAACTGTGACTTGGGGGTGGAAAGGATAGGAGCAGAAGCAGTGTTTTGGGTAGACTTTGAAAATAGCCTTTGCACTTTCTAACTTCAGCCAGAAGCCCTTAAAACATGGATGAATATTTTTAATGTAGAGAGTTGTAGCTTAAACAACTGTGAGTGTTCTTGCTCCTATTGGGGTGTGCTCAGCTCAGCCTGGAAGAGGCACGCGTCTGTGAGGTTTTGATTTCTCCTGTCTGTGAGCTCCTTGGGCTCTCAGTGGTCTGCCTGCTTCCCTTCAGGGAGACCCCTGAAAAGTCACCACAGCAGTAACAGCAACTGAAGCCAGAGGGTTTTTTTTTTTTTTTTTTTTTATTTGACTCATGGGTATACTGACCTCAATGGGATTTGCTGGTGTTAACAATTGTAACCGTGGATCATTTTTTTGAATGCTAGAATTTCAATGGACACAGTAGATACATGGCATGTTTAGAGAATCACAAATATTTTCTCCAGTTCTGTCGTCTTCTTTCAATCTTGAAAAAGCATTTAATGCCATGCAGACAAAGAGTAATATATCTTGCATTTATAGATTAGAAATCATTAGTCTGACAGATTATTTGAATGGCATTTTGTTTGTTGTTTTAGGAGACTCTACATCCACTTCTTCTTTCATAGTTATATATCTCCCTTTCGAGACTAACGTTTAACTATATTCCTTTCAAGCAGTCAAGCAACAGCAGGACTCTTCCAGTTCAATTTCTCAGCCACAGTTGTTGTACTTGAATTCTTTTTATTCTCTGTTTGCCCTTTTGGTAGGGAGGGCCCACCAAAATAACTGTCCAAAAGCACATTATGAATCAATTTTTTGCTTATATTACATAAAAATTGTTTGTGCTGGCAACACAGTGCATGTTGTAAAATATTATTGATGAAGAGGTGACTCTAGAGACCTTTATCTTGGGTGTCTTTGTATGACCCTTCATGATTTAGTTGAGATCAGTGGGATTACTCTTGCAAATCCATGTCCTATAATACAATATGAAAAAAAAGAAAGACCAGAAATTATTAAAAACATCTTATTAACAGATTTTTCTTTTGGTTTTGTTTTTTTAAACAAAGATACCTGTGATAAGAAATAAAAAATAATGATCAATAAAATAACATGGTGGAAATTATTTTTACTACACTTACCTGCGTTTTCAGTTAGAGATGTGGTTCTCTGATCTTTAATTTGAAATAATTAGCATGCAGGAAGTCTTCCTAATTGCACAACTGTGAGTGATTCAGCAAATTGTCAGCTACTTCATTTTGGAAGAGTTGTAACTATTGACATAAAACTGTCCATTTACTAATTAGGCTGGGCACTCTGAAAGGAAAATTTCATATCTAAGATACCACTATAAATCAAACCAGTAGGTTCAATCCTGCAAAGACTTGAAATATGTGATTAACTTTACCTTGCTATTATTTCTCATATGAATAAGGCTATCCATGTGCTTTATTGATTGCTCTAATGACCAAAGTCAATAATAACCAAAAGATTTCTTCTGATGGATTCTTTAACGTGCTGTGTAGACTAAGCAGTTAACTTCAGTCCTCCCATTCCTATTCCACAAACCCCTTTAAAACTAGCCCCAAGACTAATAGTCTTTTCTATACTGTGCTCCCTGCTGTATGGGCGATTCCATGTCAAAGTTGGCTAGTTTTACCTGCAGTGAAGTGTGCAGTAGGAGACACTCTTACTGCTACTCTGGTATGACATGCAGAGTCATGTCATTCACAGTAGCATTTATTAAAATGTGGGGTGTAAGAGAGAAGAACCCCACTCTGTTATTAAATAAATTATGGGTTGCCTCTTACAGCCATGTATCCTATCACCTATGTCCTAGTCAGTTGGTATCAGTCTTGGCAGAAATGTCAAAAAAATAAATAGTTTTGGAACAAAAATTACTTTCTCACTGCTAGAAGTGGTCTTTACAGGTCTGTGTAAACTGTGGGTAAGCTTTAATTACCTCTGCCTTTGTGATAAACTTTGTGGCTAAGGAGAGGATTTTGGTCATAAAGGTTGCCAATCTGGCAGTTTTTACCTCCAATAGATTATCTAAGGTAATAAATTTTCAAGTATTGTAAATAGAACATCTGTAAAAGGCTAGCAAGCACTTCCTGGGTAAATCAGTAGTAACCTCTTTTATAAACTTTATTTTTATCTTCTTTGTCTGGTGGTGGATGCTGTTAGGCTGTGCTTTGGGAATTTGGAGAAATGCATTTTGTGCTAAACTGGATATGGCTGATCATAGATTTTTACTTAGGAACAAAATAATATCTATGTTATCTGAGCATTCAGTAGAAATCTAGCAAGTATCTTACTTGATAAACATAGTCTAGTTGTATTCATAATTGTCCAAGTAAAGAATGCTGAAATAAATATGGAGCTTTACATGAATGTTATGATTCAGATATTTATTTCTTCTGAATTGAAATGAGATTTCCTCTCTCTTTGCTATCAGAAATGTGCTGTACAAATCTATTCTGCTAACTCTAATTGAGTATCACTTGTGTAACAGCTAGGTTTTTCTTAGTAAGTGCTTCAAAAGATCATCAGACTGCTCTCCTAAATTAAGCCTGTTAAGAACTTATAAAATGTGGATCAGTGTATCTAAAAGTCTTATTTTTTCAACTCCATTACTGCACTAATAAAATAGGATGAAAGCTTTTATTTGAATGTGTTATATCCACACTATGCTCGGAAGAAATAATCTAGCATTCAGCAATGCCACTCTAATGACAAGTGTGGAATGTGAAGAGCAAATCACGTTCTCGGTTAGGGATGGTGAGAAAAAGTATGAATAAACTGGTTTACCAATAGTAACATCAGGCTTAATCAATACCAGTTTGTGTATCCAAGAAAAAGCCCTGTTCGTTCTTCCTTTTCACAGACTCTAGACTTTGCCTGGTTCCTTGGGGATTTATCACCTCCTGACCCTTCTCCAGCCTTACCCATCAGTTCGGAGACATTCATGAGACTCCAGGATGTGACTATCTGTAGTTGTCTTGCAAGTTGCTTGCTCTGAAATATTATAGAGGTAGTATAATAAGAATAAAAGTCTTGGAAGGTGCTGGATTTTAGAGAAGCAGACAAGCTTTAGTCAGGTGGTGCTGAGGGAAGCATCTCTGATTATTTAGTAGAAATGTCTATGCTGTCGTAGGAAAACATGCGTTCCATTATAAAATTATTTTTCTAGGCTGAAGTGCTTGTATTGTGAAAGCGAGCTCAAACTTGAATTGAGAAGAGTAGAAAAAAAAAAAAAACCACCAGTAAAAAGATTATATCATCTCTGCCAAGAAGGGTTCGGTTTGTGACAGTAGGTGGGATCTACTGCTGTTCATGTAACATTCATTGCCTGTGTTAAGCTGTGTTTGCATATGCATGTTTACCATCAGAATATGTCTTGGTTCCTACTATGTCTGGGGGACAGAGTTGTCAGTGTGTACTGGCACTGGAAGCAGTGAATTGTGGTAACTTGGTGCGGCTACCCCTGTTACAGAGTGGGAAAAAGGAAATCAATTTTTATTAAGTAATCCTACCATTTTGGGAAGCTTTTTTGTCTTATTGCCTCAAGATACTAAAATCATGCTGAGGGGTCACCATACAATGGTTAGCTCTTCAAATACTCTCATATAGACAGCTCAATAGCCGTCATTTTGCAGAGGAGTCTTGAGTGCTTGCATGGTTTGCATTAGATTTAGCACTTTTGCAGTGGCTTGTATGCTGATTTTTAAACCCTCTCAGGTACCTGAAATTATTTCTTGCATTATTTTAAAAAATCCTTCTGCATTAATGCTTGTCCCTTGGTTGGGTTATTTGCTCAATGTTTTAATGATTTACGTCTCATGTAGATATTAGGAGGTACAAAGATGTGTTTTAATGATATTCTGCTGCATATCGTTCACTGGGGGAGAATATAAAGCAGGGAAAATACAAAGCATTGAATACATGGATAGTTTCCAGCCTCTTAAATGATTCGAAGTCTTTGATGAATCACTGGTTTCTATTGCTGACCTCTGCTTCTGACCTTTCCCAGACTTCACAGGTCAACAGTTCTGTCAGCAACTGTATTTTGAATAATTTGTCATCTGAGATCTCTAGATACTATTTCTGTTCTCAGGGAGATTCTTTTTTTAAGTGGTTGTTGACCAAAACTCAGTTGTGGGTCTACAACACAAAATCAGATCTTGGCTACTGGATGGAAAGTACACAGAAAGTAGAGTGTACTGTCCACCATACTGGGCACCAGTATAATGTACTGGTGGAATGTACACAAGTTTCTAGTACTTTCCTCATACATTGAAAAAACCACCTCAATCCTTCCTGTTCTTCATATGCTGCATAGGAGCTTCAGTTCAAATTTAATATGCTGTTTGCCAACTATTTTTCCTGTCTTCCCCCTCAGAAAGGGAAGGAAAAACTGCCATACACCCAAAGCATAACAATTTCCATACCTGGTTATTTGGGAAATACTCAACTATGTTTGACATGACTTTTTCTATTCAGTGGTATACTGGTTTTCTTTCTATTTCTTTCTTTATTCTGTCATTTTCCCATTTATACACTGGAAAAGTCTTCTCTGATACATCCATTTTAATGCATAGCTTTCTCTGTGAGCCATTTGGCTGTGTGCAAGAGGGGCAGTTGCTTTAATCTCGCAATCAGAAGGCTTTGTTCTTCTCACAGTGTGTTCTTGATTAATGCAAACTAGTAATTACAAACACTACAGCGTGCAGTGTTACAACACCACAAGTGATTGGCTGGCCTGCAGTTTGATAGGCTTTTCTTAGACTTAAGAAAGAACGACAAAAAAATTGCATTTCAAAGTGTTTATCTCACCAGAATTCCTAATTTTATTTTGACATAATTATAGCAATGACATTTAGTAGTGCTGTTGCTAAAGAAACATTAACATTTTGAATACACAGTGTTTTTCAAGGACAAATGTCTCTTTTGCTATTTCTTTTTTGAAGCTGGAAAACTAAACTTCTCAACCACACTAAATCTTTTAGAAGTGTATTACATTATGGTCATATTTTATTATTAATGATAAAGAATGCCAAATACAGACAAGGAAAAGGAGATTTTCCCCTTCTTACAAATTTGGAAAGTGAGGCATAGAATTTTATAGGGGTTTTTTTGTTTGTTTGGGTTTTATTTTTTTTGTTACCACACACGCGCACACGCATATCCGCTCCCCCAGCCAGACAGGCACAAACCCAAGATATTCTGCCAGTCCATCTTGGACTTTTTCTGCTGGATTAATTTGTCCCTTAAGAAGTTGATCTAACTCTTGCTAGAACAAAGAGAAAATGCTGTTGACTTAAAGCTGGGTCTGGTTAATGTTATCAAGAGTTAAATGCATCTGACTTTCTTATGGGTTTTATGCCCATCATAAGAGTTAATGTAAATGTAATGTAAAGTGTTGGATCGGTTGGGTTTTTTATGGAGGAAAAAATAGGAAGTTGTTAGCTACAGTGTGAGTGAACAGCTGAGTAGTTGCTGATAGTGTGGGACTGTGCTACTAGTTCCCTGTGTATACGCTCTTAGCGTGCCTTAAGTGGAAGATGACATATACTTATTTCAGAGAGCTGCTTCATGTGAAAAGTACTCTTGTGTGCATGAGAAATGTTGTGAGGAAATTATTGCAGAGAGTGAGAGCACTGTAAGTTCACACCATGCCATATAGCATGCTAGCTTTCCCTCGTAGATGAGACCTTAAAAGGTGACCACAAAATTCATGCAATTGTTGTTACTGTTAATAAATAGAAACATATTGCCATACTAAGCGTATTTGGACCTGATCCAGTGCTAGTTGTAGTAGTCGAATTGTAACTAACAGTAGTTGATATTGCATCAATTCCTTTCTGTTCTGGTTTCTTTAAGGGTGCCTTCTTGATTATGTTTTCCAAATCAGCTACTCACTTCTCAACACTGTAAGACTGTGGCATAATCAATATAGTGACACTGTTTCAGATCCATCTTAAATATGCACTCTTCTAGAATCTCAACCTTATAAGTGGTCCAACACACATTTTCTTTCTCATTTAAGATTTACTATGCCTTCTTACATTTTTGTGATTATGGACCTAGACCTGCAAACTGCTGAATACTTGGGAAGCTTTCTCCTGAAATAATCTTTTAACTTCACTGAAGTTAATTCCTCTAAAAAGTTTAGCTTGAAATATTTTTTTCTTATGAAATCAAGGTAATTAGTACCAGAGTTGGTAACATATACCTGTGGAACTGCTTCTACGAGACTGTTTTAAATTACCTTATTGTGTAGCAATCTTGTGACTCTATTTTTGTGTGTATACTAGCATAGTATCATTAACGTTGACAGTCTCATGTTAATCATGCCAGGATGAAGTAACAGGAAGATTTACTGTTGATGGTATTATTAGGATCAGGAAAAAGTGGTTGCGCTTGGGGTTTGGGTGGGTTTTGTTGGGTGTGTTTGGGATGTTTTAGATTTTTTTTTTTCAGTGTTCCTCCCATCCCTGCCCTCAAATTTTGTAAAGCACACTTGTTATTTCTTACTCTCTTTCTAGTATCCTCTTCCCAAGTGTAAATTATGTATGGATTATCCAAACATATACAAACCTACTGAATTCCTCTAAAGTGGAAAAAATAAATGTTCTAATAAATGTATACTAATATTTTAATATGAAGAAAGAGGGATAGGTGTTAAATAAGAGTAACAAATTAACATCTCCTTGTCTTTAACAAGTCAGTGAGTTACACTCCTTATGGAGTGAAGTTCTAGGCCGGAAAAGGGAAAAAATATAAGACTCCCATTAACAGCCGCTTGACCAGATGATGATAGCGAGTCTACCATGCTGAGGAAAATCAAAAGCTTGAAAGTGTAGGAAGAATGATGATAATGGGATATTTAAATTGCTTTTGTGTAAATTAGGTAAGTATCATGTCAAACCATGATCCCAAGAGTAAACTTGTAGATGCTGTCAGGTTGTGTTATGGAAAAGTTGATCAAAGAACCTGCAAGAAAAGGTAATGCAGAGGACCTGGTTTACAATGTTACTAACAAAGACCTATTCTTTAACAATGACTATAGTAAATTTACATTGAGTCCTTTTAAAGTATAACAGGAGCAGAACGTGTACAAGTCCACTAGATTGCTATATAAAAGAAACACTTGGAGAGGTTGAGGTATACAGCAGGTTCATTCTTGGAAACAAACAGGTGTGTTCAATATGGAGGAACCTGGGAAGTACCTACTGGAAGCCCCTCTGTGGACCTTCAGATGCACGCTTCATCTGCTGGTGAAGTGGCAGATGGAATTCAATGTATGTTAATATTAAAGTGATGCACATTGGGAAAATAACCCAAATTTTATAAATACTTGATGGATTTTGAGATAACTGTTACATTCAGGAATGAGATCTGGGAGCTATGATAGATAATTCCACCAAAATGCTGCCTCTGTGCTTAGTAACCATCAGCAAAGTAAATCACTTTTTAATAATTACTTAGGAAAGAAAGAAAGAACAAATTCAGAGACACCATCTTCCCAGTCACTACTGCAGCACATAAGTAAGTCTTGTATACTGTGCGATGTTTCTCATATTCTAAAAAGATAGAGCAGAGCTGGAAGAGCTACCAAGAAAGTAAATAGTTGATCAAAGGTAAGGAACAGCATCTGTATGAGGAACGGCAAGGTAGATTACTTTTCTTCCTGGAAAGTAAACTGAGAGGTATGCTAGAGATCTGCACAATCTTTGGTGGCATGGGGAAAAGTAAATAAATGGGGGAGCATCAAATGAAACTTCAACTACTGAGCTGAAAACAATTAAAAGGAGGTGGTTCTTTACACAACACCTGAAGAAGGCTCTGCTGTTCTTCCTGCAAAATCTCAAGAATGCTAAAGCTTCATAAGAGGTCAAAATTCACTGGAATAATTGATGGCAAACTTGATTTAAAAAATGTTTTAAATAATGAATTCAAGCTCTTTTTTACCTATCTCAGATGCCAGCACTTCAGCTATGACAGTAGAGAGCAGAGCTCAGTGCAGACTGAGCTGTTTTAATCAACTTTTCAGATAGACTGGATCAACCTTTTATAGTTAAGTTCCTACTACTAAGTTAGTTAGTTCAAAGCTGTCTCGGCCATGTCAGTACTATGCTGAAGAAATACCTCATACAGAAGTGAAAAGGAGATGGATCTCGATATGGTACTAGTTTACTTTGTAATCCAACTATGATTTAAGTAGGCACTAATTTCACTAATGCAGTTAAACCTCTTGACTGCCATAATTTCTCCTCTAGGTAAAGTTTTCCTGTTATTTCTGAGTAGTGACACCATCCCAAACACTGAGTAATCCAAGTAGCAGATATTTTAATTATTGATACTTTCTTAGTTGTTTATTTCTGCTATGTATATGGATATCTGTAAGCTTCATATCTATTTCTGATTAATTTTTTGTCTATGAATTAAATATTAATTGGTGTGAGATTAATATTAAAAAGAGAAGACTTGTGCTAAGGTCATTTAAATTTTTTATGTGCTGGGAAATATTTTTATAAATGTTCTTATATATGCCATATATAAATATTCTTCTTTGATAGATCATCCTGTTAACCACACTATTTTGCAGTTGTGAAATATTAATAATGCTGATTTTTAATCTTTAAGTGTGCTACAAAACACAGAGTACACTCATAAATGAACTGTTTATATTCAAAAAGTCACAGCAAAGTTTGCTAAGGATTATCTATTAATTTTCTTTCTGGGTTTTTATGTTGAGGGTTTTTTTTTTTTTTTTAAATTAACAATGACTGACAAATCTTGCAGCTAATGTAAATGTCCAGGAATCTACTAACAATCCTCACTTCACATTTTCATTAGGTTGTGTTATAGTTAGGTAAAGGCTTTATCTGGCAACAAGAAGTCTAATTTGTTTACAGCAAACATTATCAAAATTCATATTAACAGCCCATGAAAACAGAAACAGATTTCAGTAAAGTTAGAGCCATTTAATACTTAAACAACAAAATAGAGAAAAGCTACTTAACCTAGTCTTTGTGTTACTCTCCAATCTTTCTAACTGTGTATTTTACTTCCAACTGTTGTGTTTTTCCCTTTTTCCTCTTAGTCAGCTGCAGGCCAAGGTGTAAACAGTGTTGAACCAGAAGATGAGTCTTTGTAGCTTTTTAATCATAATTAAGTCAGTCCCTGTCTTAAGCTGAGAAAATGTACCTACTGCTTGACTCCTGTTCATAGCAATGACCTCAGGATGAAGGGGTGTGTGTCCTGTCAGTGACTGAGCATTACTGATGAATATTGTCATGCTTGGAAGAAGGGGCAGGCTACTCAAGAAGAGTACAGGGAGCTCGTTAGGTCATGCAGAGAGGAAATCAGGAAGGCAAAAGCCCAGCTAGAGCTCAATCTGGCCACTGCTGTACGAGATAATAAAAAATGTTTTTTCAAACACATTAACAGCAAAAAGAGAGCCAGGGAGAATCCACATCCTCTGGTGGATGCGGGGGGGAACATTGTCACCAAGGATGAGGAAAAGGCTGAGGTACTTAATGCCTTCTTTGCCTCAGTCTTTAATAGTAAGACCAGTTATCCCCAGGGTATTCAGCCCCCTGAGGTGGAAGACAGGGACCGAGAGCAGAATAAACCCCCCACAGTCC
>WAAD01022534.1:8403-22693 GCA_013389945.1 Fregata magnificens
AACAAGTCTTATGAGGAGCGGCTGAGAGAACTGGGGCTGTTTAGCTTGGAGAAGAGGAGGCTGAGGGGAGACCTTATCGCTCTCTACAACTACCTGAAAGGAGGTTGTAGTGAAGCGGGTGCTGGACTCTTCTCCCAAGAAACTAGTGATAGGACGAGAGGAGATGGCCTCAGGTTGCGTCAGGGGAGGTTTTAATTGGACATCAGGAAAAATTTCTTTACCGAAAGAGTGCTTAAGCATTGGAACAGGCTGCCCAGAGAGGTGGTGGAGTTGTCATCCCTGGAGGCGTTCAAAAAAGGTGTAGACATGGCACTCCAGGGCCTAGTTTAGGAGTCATGGTGGTGTTAGTTGATGGTTGGACTTGATGATCTTAGAGGTCTTTTCCAACCTTAATGATTCTATGATTCTATGATTCTATAATAGATAAAGCAAAAGCCGCGCATGCAGGCAAAGCAAAAGAAGGAATTCGCTCACTGCTTCCCATCGGCAGGCAGGTGTTCAGCCATCTCCAGGAAAGCAGGGCTCCAACACGTGTACCTGTTACTTGGAGAGACAAAATACCATCACTCTGAACGTGCCCCCCTTCCTTCTTCTTCCCCCAGCTTTATATGCTGAGCATGACGCCATATGGTATGGAATATCCCTTTGGTCAGTTGGGGTCAGCTGTCCCAGCTGTGTCCCCTCCCAGCTGCTTGTGCACCCCCACCCTACTCGCTGGTGGGGTGGCGTGAGGAGCAGAAAAGGCCTTGACTCTGTGTAAGCACTGCTCAGCAATAATGAAAACATCCCTGTATTATCAATACTGTTTTCAGCACAAATCCAAAGCATAGCCCCATACTAGCTACTGTGAAGAAAATTAACTCTGTCCCAGCCAAAACCAGCACATAGAGTCACTTTCTCTGTTGCACCTGACTTCTCCAGTCCAGGCTGCCTCTCAGTCTCATCATGTTCTGGGGTGCTGCCAACTGTCCTTTCCAGGCCTCACTCTTAACAGAGAGGCAAAAGCCAGTGCTGAAACACTGACGAGAGAGAACCTTTCTGACAGAGATAAGCACCAGCTGTTGCATTACTCCACTGGGTTTTTTTAAAAGGTTACCTCTGCTGGAGAGCTCAGAAGCTGACTAGAAAATATTGAAAGGAGTGACGATTCTGTCAGAGTCTCTCTGATATAAAGAGGTGGTGCAAACAGAGGGTTTTTTCTTGCATATTTTATCTACCCCAGTGGCAATACCCTTTTTGACCTAATCAAATCCTCAACTCGCACTAAATCATTCTATAAAGAGCATGATTTGAGGAAAATTTTCTAGATAGAAACTACTAAGCTATTGTGTAATATTTACAAATCATGAACATATTCATTATTGTAAAAGGAAAAAAAAACCATGGGAAAATATGTTGCAATTACTTACAATTGGCAATTTAGATATCATTAATCTACTATGTGTTCGCTTGCCTGTAGTGCAAGGTCTTGACATTTTAATACATGAAACCATTACTTTGGCAGGTGAATTTAATGGATCTACCTGCAGCTGCCTCCTTTCCTAAAACACTCAGTGGTAGGATATTAAGGCAGCATTCTTACAAGTCTCACCAAAGGATGCCACGAAGAGATAGTGTTCTCAGTGCATGCAAGTACCCATTCCCCTCTGACAGAGGAGAAAGATATTTTTTAAAGTTTGAATCATGTCTGAAGATGTAGCTTCAATTTATTCTTATTCTTATTATTTGCTATTCTGGAATTTTTAAATTTCCATTCACAATTTTATTCTGTTTTTGTTTACTGATTTTTTTTTCACCAAAGAAGAATCTAACCATATTAGATGTTCTAGATGCAGAATTAAGTCTATTCAGCACAATTCAGATTCACACACTTTGTCCTATTTCTATCAAAGTGTAGTTATGCATATGAGAGGCTAATCTGTCCATGTTTCTGTTCATGATTGCCTCCAGGAAACTCCCTTTACTGGAATGAACAGTTTTCAGGCAGTAAGAAATTGGAAGCTTGTGACCCAGATGACATCCCTATTGGGTCAAAAGCCCAAATATTCTTACCAGTTGATGTGATAAGGAAAGACTGTAGTGAAAATGTTCACAGCTGAAAAGAATATGAACTATTTCCATGCATACTGTTGTTCTATGCTGAAAACCTTCCTGGTTAAAGTGTTCCTAGCTGCTGAAAGGAGTGGTTTGATCCTGCCTGTTTACCCTGCAGGCATGCACAAACTTCTTTTCTTGTTGCAATATATATACCTAAATTTCTTTTTTTGTTTCTCTATTTACTTATTAATCTAAAGTGAGATTTTCTACACCTTCATTTTTTGTCTAACTGTGTTCCCAGAAATGAAACAGTAAAAGAAACAGCAACAAATAAGTACAGTTCTCTGAGGTGTGTTTTAGGGCTTGCATTGGTGAATGCACATGTAGACATGCTACCACTGGTAGGTCCAGGAGTCGTCAGGACAAGGTCCCTGGTGTTACAATTGATCTGTTCATATGTAGCAACTCCAGCCTATGCAGGACCTCTGTAAATCCGGTATAGGGTTCATCAGCACTTACCTACTCTGGCAATTTCTTCAACAATTTTGTAGCTTACCTCTCAGTCTGGCAGGGAAAAAGGTTTTCACAAAAAGGGGCAATCCCCACCAGTGTTTAAGAAAGTTGACAGGTTTTCATATGAACTCTGTGCATTCCAGTTCAGCTTTTTCAGCAGAAGTGGTCAGATGTGACTGTAGCTTTGCTCTGTGCTCTGTGATGGCATAAAATGTAGGCATTTCTCTGGTGCAAAGCTTAGAAGTTATAAGATTCCATAGCAGTGGGGAAAAAGGCCAGGACTGTGAGTTCATTTAAAAGCTTAACTTGAAGCACCGGAATCACTGAAACTCAGGTAGTTATTTCTCCTTGGGAGCTTTACCATGTATGTTCCACTAACGGTGGTACTCAGCCTAAGACTTAATTTAATAAAATGCATGTCAGAAATCCAAGAGTATAACAGCTACTTGCTGTTGTTGCCAAATGAGAGCCATGGTGTGTCTTGATGCCCACACAAGGTACTCCTGCTGCTAGTTGTGGCCGGCTCTATACATTTTGTTTAAGATGCTTTTCCAGGAAGCCACTGAAGCTTCATTGGCTCAAGAACTTGACCTATTAATTTTCAGTGGAACGTGGTAGGAATTTTGTTAGGTAGTCTACTGAGGCTAATTTATAGCATCTTTTAATACAGAAATAAATTCAGTTAAGAGTTGAATAACATGGCTTTTCACCTCCCTCTGTTTTCTTCCTGAACTTCTTCCTGACATTTTTCTGACAAGATCTTGTCAATAGGTATAGATATGGAATAATAGTTTGGTGACCCAGTTTTCACAGTAATCTCCATCATGTAAGAATAAATCTCTTCTGCTTTGTTAGTGAATGTTATTATAGGCATTAAAAGGGAGTTTTGATGTACAGGGTAGAAAGAAAATGCATGGGAAGGGGAAAAAAGTTTGATTCCCCCAATTTTGTGGTTATAACGCTTAAATCCCAAGAGAGCAGAAGTTGCTTGTTGGGGGATAAGTGCACTGAGATGATTTAGGAATCTTACTTTTGTAGATTAACAGAAAAGATATTTTCCTTAAATTGGAAGGTGATTCAATGGATGTTAATAAAGTCTGTTCACGGTGAGTCCAAATTTATTTATTTATTTATTTATTTATTTATTTTAATGTGAGCCTGTGTACTTCAAGTTGGTTATCTCAGTTAGGAAACATTTTCTGTTTGGCACTGCATGTTTGTTTTATTTAATTTTTATGTTACAAACAAAAATTTTAAATAGTTCAGATTCATGCACTGATGGCATTCAAAGTTTATGTGAAACGGTGCAAGCACCCTCAAAGATGCAGACTTTCTTTTTGGGTTATTGTGTTTGTTTGCAGAACTGTCTGGATGTTGAATTGAGAAAGTCATTATACCTAAGTGATG
The DNA here is from genome assembly GCA_013389945.1 of Fregata magnificens. Lineage (NCBI taxonomy): Eukaryota > Metazoa > Chordata > Aves > Suliformes > Fregatidae > Fregata > Fregata magnificens. The sequence goes on from WAAD01022534.1 coordinate 12,361, forward strand.
GCATGAAGATCAGTTAGAATTTTCCAGTTACTTTGTGAAGATCTAAAAAATAATAGGCAAGGTACGTCAAAGAAAGAGCACAAAAATTCAGGAATACATTTGACAGGAAGCCTTTTCTTTACTTGTGTGTAGAAACTACAGTAGTTCTGCTGTCTTTCATCGCAAACATGAATTTTATGTGCAAGAAAGTTTAAACATACTGGAAGAAATGTATGTTCCTTAGAATGGCCTGAAATGGGATACAGAAGAAGTTAGAAAGGTGAACATGTGAAACTGAATCAGGTAAACTATTGCCTTGACAGTCTAATGGAATATTGCTAGGGTACCCTAAAACTGAAATGAGACATGTTCCTAAAAGTATAGGAAAGGAGAAGCAAAAATAACAGGATGTTCCTTACTATGTGGTTTCTGATCAGGGTGAAATATATTGTATATTGGATGCAAAATGATACATGTTCTACATGGAGTTTATGGTGATTTCTTGGATGCTCAGAAAATGTATCTAAAAGATAATAGCATAACATAGGCCTTGTCTCCATTTTATAACAAGTCTATACATTTCTAAAGCTCTGAAGGCTGCTCACAAGTTCTTAAGAACACAAATTATCATTGGTTTCAGACTGAGCAAACCTGGATTTTTATGAACTGTAAGGACCTTGGAGCCTGGATGGTTTTTTTCCTGGCATTCCAAATTGCTAGATATCTAGCTGGTTTATAAGTCCACTGTTTCAAACAGTGCTGGCAAGGAAACATGTATCACAAGTTGTCCCTCAGAGATCAAACACATATTTCTTCCCTGAAAGCCTGAGAAATCTTCTAGGCAACTTTGGAGATGTTATCAAGAAACAAAAAGGACATATTTCAGTACTAAGTACCATTTTGTCCATATATTTGTTGGTAGTTCTAATGACAAAAGAAAACCTGTGAAACAGATGAAATTTAAGAATATAATGCACAAGATCAAATATCTGTGAACAAATAGCAAAAACGACAAACCAAAAAAGCCCAAAACACCCCAAAACCAAAAAAACCCAGGAAAACAAAAAGGTGTAACTGTGGATACATCAATAAGATATGACAGAGAAGGATGGCTAACATTGTGTTGCTGCTGTAAAGTTGCCATGAAAAAGGGAAACATAGTGTGAGGAGTTACCAAGCAAATATTTCTTGGTGAATGAAAACATCAATGCTATTGCAGGAAGGAGTGATAAGACTTCACCTGAGCTACTGTTTACATGACAGGTAGTAAATGTTCAAAAAAGGAGAAAGTTAACCTTCAGCATGTGTGCAAAAGTAATTTTAGGAAGACCATTTTAGGACACTGTCAAAGTGGATTGAAAACTCATATGATGCAGCAAAACGAAGATGAGAAGGAATGTAACAACTGTGCTCTACTAACTGGGAATAATGGCTGGAGATACAATACTGGTATGAAAAAAAAAGTTGGAAATAAATTCATTTAGTGTGTACATGAACTTATGGGTATTAATATTCAGAGGGTTTTAAAGAAGCTTGACCAGTTTTAAAATGACACTTGCTTAGTGTATAAAAGAGTTCATTTGAAATTTTAGGGTGCATATGGAAGGGACTGTATCTGGTGGTCCATAAGGTTGCTTTTGTCCTGTATTCCTAATAAGGACCTAGAAGAAGTTAGTTCCTTGATGTATAGTGGAGGTGTAGAATTCCCATACCTTTTCAAAAGAGGCAATCTGGTAATAATTATGTTTTTTGACTGTAAGCTTTCTTTCCACTTCTTCTTTTTAAAGGTCCTTAAACATTCCCAGAAATGTCAATATCAAACATTAAAATGTAATGGCATATATAGTTTACCAAATATTGATACTGGTAAAATTTTATAAGAAACACTCTAGTCTATGTAAAGCACATTCAAATTAAATTCTGATGAGAGTTCACGTCAATCACTTTTATTTCTGTTCCAGTTTTAATTCCAGCAGTTTACCTGCAACTTCCTGCACCGTCTCTGTGATGCTCCTTCAGAGCTTGTACAGCTCGTTCTGTATCACTCAGAACATCTGTTCTTGGGAAGGCAGGTCTGACAATGGCAGAGGTGATAAAGCTTGGCCAGAAGTTTAGCCAACTTTTATAAAGTTCAATAAAGTCTTGGTAAAGAATCAATCCCCACATCTACTCTATTTGAGCTAATTTTGGAACTGATAGCCAGTGATTTCAGAGTGTTTCTCAAAGGGGGTAGCTGTTACTTCATACATTTTTTTTTTTTTTTTTGTAAAGGCAGTAGAAACACAAGAAAGTGGCTTGTTGAACATCACACAGCAGATCCATAACAAAACTGTGAATAGTTACCAGGAGTGCTAGTCTGGCACTCCAGTCTTCAGACTGCACTGTCTTTAACAGTTTGAGTTCATACATTATTTATACTTATCCACAAAATAACAGTATTCTACAATACTGAAGAATGAAATTAGGCAACTTCTTGCATTTTGCAAAGATCATTTTGGAGGGGCAAGCATTTTGCCAGAGCCTAGAGATGTTTTCCTAGCCTTAACTACCAAAACAAGAAGCTATTACCCAGCTACAATGAAGGGCAAAAGGGCTGACTAGGCTACAAAATCTTCACTAAAACTCAAATTTGCGGCATCTAAATTGCAATATGTTGATTCTTCTTTCAGCTAGTGGTAAACGTATGAAAAAATAGCAGCTTAATGTTTCAATGAAATCAAAGAATAATGGTACAAATAGTGTAAATAATATAACCACACCAATAAATCTTGTGAGACAATCATAACAATATTAATGGAACAAGAAGAAATTAAGATACCTTCTGTGAACTCATATTTACATGGTGTTTCAATAGTGCCCTTTGAAGTGTATACCAAAGGTGCCTTGGGGAAATCAAATGGACTAAATGACCACTCAAGAGTGTTTTGTACTTAATAACACAACAATATGATATATATATATATTTATTACATGCTATTTATAATAAATAATAATGTAAGTAACTAAGAACGAACATTTTGAGGCTTTGAATGGAATGTTTTGCCTGATTTGATATCTTGTGTTTTGGGGGATTTTATTTTTCTGAAGAACTGAAGAAAAACTTTGCTTACATTTCAGAATGGAAATAAACTAAAAATATGCGAGTTTTCTAAACCATAGAAATCCAATTCTTCTCTAAACTCACCATTCAGTTATGGAATTGTATTCTGCATTTTTCCACTGCAAAATAATATATTTTATACCATTCAGGGGAAACAGAGAAACATTTAAATAGCCTAACTGAAAAATATATCAAGTAATTATTGCCAAAGCTGCTTACAGGCTGCAGAATTAAAGACAGATTTTGAAACATTAGCAACCTTACAGAAATCATGAAAGTGGCTAGTTGTATTTTTGTCTAGGTTCCTTTTTCATAACAACAACAACAACAAAATTAAATTGACCTTGACAGGAACGGAGCATTAAAAATATTAACAGAGTTCACTGTGTTGTGGGTAAGGAAGAAATATCACTGGTTCTCCCACTACCATTTTTTATTTTGTTTTAGTGCATTTCATCATAGAGTGTTTAAAAGGAGAGGCTTTTATATTGTAAGGGAAGGCAATGGTTTATAGCTTACTTTACTGCTATTAAGATCTAATCTATCACTCATTCAGTCGATCGTATTTGACAAGCAGCTTCTTAAACTTGAACTTTGTCATGTGGTGACAGATAACTCTGCCTGTTTGCGCAATTTTCTTCTTTGCGGAGGTTTCACTATGAAGCGTCTCATTATTAATCACCAGCTTTAGGTATGATTTATTGTGCCAGATAGGCTTAAAAAAGGGAAGAAAACCCCAACAACAACCAAATCTGTGAATAGCCACAGGATGAAAGGAAAAAAGGCGTTATAACATCACCTTGAAATGGTGGCAAGCATTATTTCCTGAAGAGACAGAGAAACAGCAATTTGTTGGAAGCAGGAATATATGGGAAATAGAATATGTACTGTGGTGGTTTAACCCCAGTCAGCAACCAAGCACCACACAGCTGCTCACTCATCCTGCCCCCGCAGTGGGATGGGGGAGAGAATCTGAAGAGCAAAAGTAAGAAAACTCATGGGTTGAGATAAGAACTGTTTAATAATTGAAATAAAATAAAATAAAATAAAAATAATAAAAAATGTAATAATAGTAATAATAATAATAATTGTAATGAAGAAGAAAACAACGAGAGAGAGAGAGAGAGAGGAACAAAACCTAGGAAAAACAAGTGATGCAACTGCTCACCACCCACTGACCGATGCCCAGCCAGTACCCGAGCAGTGATTGCTGCCCCCCGGCCAACTCCCCACAGTTTATATACTGAGAATGATGTCATATGATATGGAATATCCCTTTGGCCAGTTGGGGTCAGCTGTCCCGGCTGTGCCCCCTCCCAGCTTCTTGTGCACCTGGCAGAGCATGGGAAGCTGAAAAAGTCCTTGACTAGTGTAAGCACTACTTAGCAACAACTAAAACATCTCTGCATTATCAACACTGTTTTCAGCACAAATCCAAAACATAGCCCCATACTAGCTACTATAAAGAAAGAGAAGTAACTTTATCCCAGCCAAAACCAAGACACCTACTTTTCCCATCTGTTAACTCGTGTTCCTGTAGAAATTGTGGAGATAGTGCACACCATGCATTAGGTACATTTTAAGGACCATAAAATAGCACATCCAAAAATACTACCAGTTTTGTGGAGAATAGTTCTGGATCCATGTGGTGAAACAATTCATTACTGTTGGCAAACTTAGAACTAAGGAACACAGATGTGTTTGCGTTTGTGGAGTCCTTTGTTTAGAGCTAAGTGTCCCAAAGTCCCCAAATTACCTTGCAGGGAATCTGCCCCAAATCCACAGGGCCTGTTGTCATTCCTCCAGTGGGCCTCAGCCTTGCTTTGATCAGGCCATCCAGCAGTGAGAATAATCTCTGTGCCCATTCAATTTTTTCTCAATTTGCTAACAATATCATCACAGAAACTGGCTGTAATCACATTTCTTTCCCTTCGACTTTGCCAAGCAAAAAAGAGTTTGTGTGCTTTTCTGTCTGTGTGGGTTTAAAGTACACTAAAATCTAGGAAAAATGGATTTTTGCATCCCTTCTTTTTTGGTATGAGTGGCTAGACAGAGCCATAGAGGAAAGGCTTTATGCAGGGAAAACTACCAAAGCCTGACATTCTTCTGTTACTGGTTTTGCTTTACATGACAACTCACCTGATGTTTTATATAATTTAGTTAAGAATGGCTTTAAAACACTGATATATTTAAAAAGGAAGTAGTAATACTGCAAATGTTTCATTCTTGCTTTGGACATAACTGGAGAGATAAACCATTTATTGTATTCACAAAAACTTAAAATTATTATAGTGTGAATGTCGGTCCTCTGGTAAATGAAGATGTGGAGCATACATATGTGGAATATACAAAAATCCATTCTTCTATCAATATATCTGCAAGGAATGGTTTTGCAGTTGCGATATTATTCAACCATTCTTTCTCTACTGTGACTTTGGGGAGGCCTAGCTGACAGCTGTTTTAATTTTTACATACAGATTGGGAGAGGGGCAGTAGAGCTACATGAAAGCATGTAAGTTTTCATGGAGGCAGCAGGCTGTTGGGTTGGGAGGCCAGTCAGCCCGCACATTCCTCAGAGTGGTTATAGGGTCCCAGGATAGTTATCTGAAACAACCCTCCAAGGTTAATTTACAGAGAACTATCCCATTCCAAACCCTGTTGTTCAGCTGTTTTTTTGTTTGTTTCTTTGTTTTATTCTCAGCAGTTAAAATGAAATTTATTAGGTTGCCATGTTATAAGAAGAACTGAGATCATGATCTGAGGTCTTAGCAGTAGTCCAATGGGCTTAATTGGTTTGGGGGCACAAATAAAACCAGTTTCCAGAAACTGCTAAAGTGGGGCAGAGAGTGGCTTGGGGACACTGGTGTCTACCTACCCTCTAAGTATTGTAAAGCTTTATGTTTCATCAAAGGCAATTACAATTTTTTATCTGAATCTGCTCTCTGTGTATCATGAGTTTACTTTCCAGCTGACGGTGTGGGATAGCATGTACAAGTAATATGATGCAGTTCTGAAACAGATTTAACAATGCAGACTTCTTGTTTGATGACCATAATGCTAGAAAAGTGCTCATTGTGTCCATAAAATGTCTGGCAAGCCTGTAGAAAGATTTCCCTTTTTTCTTTTTTAAGGTGACTCTACAGCTTGTAACAAAATAAATATACAACTATCCACAAATTTTGTATTAGAAGACATTATCTAGGACCTAGTTTATCTCATATATTCCAAGCTTCTTTGGGATATACACAATGCATGCAAGGGTATCTTAGTCTCTAAACATGACTATAAGAGCATTTTCATTATAATTGCATATATCCCTATAGAAGGATTGTCCTGATAAGACCAGAGTTGACACTGATTTGACATTGGCTGCACATGGATCACACACTGATTTACAAAACGTTGCAGTAGCATGAACTGTCATAATGCAGTAGTTAATTACACCTGCTGCAAGCCTCTGGCTACAGAAAAGGTAGAAAGGCATAGATGCACATCATTTCATGTGAACAGTTCTGTATGAACAAAATCTTGAATGATTCCTATTTTTGTCACAAAAGGTTGCCCAGTTATTAAAATAATAGTTTGCTGTTGTCATGTCTAGTTGTTTACCAAGAAAATGACAGAATTTTATTATTCCCATAAGCTGGTTTGAAAATCTCTACTGCCATATGCAATGAAAAGCATGGAGTTGGGTGAAAAATCACTACTAGGACCCTTTTCATTTTTCAAGTATGTGATATTAATTGGGACTTAGGACACAGTACAATGACTCTGTTCAGGCTTTTTAGACCAATTTCTGTAGTGGTTGCAAGACAATTATTTTAATGATATACACTAGAGAATACTAGTTAATCTGTTGGCAAAGACCTGTGAAGTTTTTTTGGGTTTACAAAAGGTAGCATGACACGGCATTTCTGTACAGCTGATCTAAAATCTGAAGAGCATCACATTCTTTTGCAGCTTGGATAACGTTTCTGAGCTGAGATAGTGCCATTCTGACGGGCGAATAAGAAGTATAAGATCCTTCACAATACAACATCTGTTGAAATTTAGCACACACGGTCAGCTAGTACTCATGTACTTGAAAATGATTCACCCTTTCTGCCACAGTGCAACAGCCGTGTCTTGAAATATGCTGCTTATCATTTTATTGTACTTTCTGATACGACCTCCAAGGGACACAAGCCCTCTAAAAAGAGGCACATGGGATGAAGAACACAAGAAGGCGAGAACATGAGTTCCTAAGATGATCTTCTCTGGTCTTTAGGTAAGATTCTCTGTGGAATGTGCATTCTGCAAGTTAGAAAAGAAAAGCGATTCAGCCACTGCTCTGACCTTTTTTTTTTTTTTAGTCTATGTATTCTTTCATCTCCATATACACAAGGCTCTCTTTTAGTAAATAATGCACATCTAGCACTATCATCTGTTGTGAATATTCCTTTGTGCTGTGAAATTTGCTTTTTTGCTACTCTTCTAACATTAGATCTTTTGGATCATGCCACGCTAAACTTTTCTCTAAATACTGAGTAATTAGGAGAAAGCAGTAAGAAATAAAATTCTTTGGCATGAAATATTTGGTCTATCTTATAGGAATTATATTTAGTGAACAGTCTCTACAGTCACCAGCAATAACTATTCTGCTTCTTAGGTCATCCACCTAACACACCTCCCAAAGGTACTGTAGGCAAACATGTGAAGAAATGGACATGGAGAAAACAACACGTCCATCACTTGTGCCTCTTCAGAATATCTGATTAAAAAGACCTGAGTGAGTATAAAACGGTATCCAGTGGCTGCTTCCATCATTAAATTATTCCACAGTCAACTTCGGTATAGCCATGAGGACTACATAGCTCCTCTTTCCTCCTGCCCTCTAGATAAAGGGATCATAAGGCAAGTCTGTGAACTAAACATAAAACCTTAAAGGAAAGGAGATACTCTCAAAAACCAGGAAGTAATTTATAGTTGTAAGATTGAGAGGCCAATCTTTGTTTCAATGGATTCAGCGGATAACCTGCTAGTTGCAGATTTGGTCTAAGTTAAGATCTTATGACAGACTATTTCTTTGGAAACACAACTCAATAAATTGCTGAGGTGCTTTAAGACATTGAAATCAATTGAATTCTTTCATATTCAGCACTGCGAGATTTCATTTTTTTAGTACCTTTTTATATTCAAATCTGTCCACAATCTATACAAATCAGGGTAATAATTGTAGTTACAGCTTGACAATTTCCTTGGTTTTTTTTTTCTTCTCTTCCATTTGTGCCATTGCTTTATTCCTGTACAGTGTTGACCATTTTCAGCCTTTTTGAATCCATTCCCAGGAATATCTGCTCAGACATAACTTGGGAAATGAGCAAAATTCATGAATTTTGCCTAGAACGGTATCCTATCCATAGCACTTCAAAAGAGAATTTGTGTCTTAAACAAGAGCTTCTGTAAGACATGTAAGACTTATTCTGACCATATTCCCAGGTAACAATGATAATGACACCTAATGACCATTTAGGATAATAACAAGGTGGTATTGATTTTCCAGACAATATATTTCACGTAAATACTTCTGATTATAAGATGGCAGTGGACAATGTGTGTAAAGACAGACATTTTATGCATCTTTCTAGTCTCATAATTCTTAATGTGTTTGTTATTTTTGGAAACCAACTAATGCTATTGGATATTCACAAAGTGGGTCACAAATTAATTAACAGTCTGTAGAAGTGGCAAATTTAATTAGCACTAAGGACATTTTTTTCCCCTGTAAATACAGTTATGTGACTTGAGTTCTGTAGTTAGAGAAATGAATGTATGAAATGTATCTATAGGCCAGAAGAAAAGCAGTGAATTATTGCACACCTTGCTAAAGAGTGGTCTGTTAAATAATTTTCAAATTGAAATGGAATTAGGAGACATACTACATTGAAAATAGATTTAAATGTCAATGTTTTGAAATGTACCTTTAGTGAGTGAGTTCAGTGGTAACTTTAGCCAGAAAGCAGAATTGAATCTGCTTTCCAGATATTCAGAGGCAAGAGAAGAAATGCGTTACCCTGCATTTTATGCTCTATCAAATGACTGGAACTTCTTATGTGTAAGTAAAATTTGAGACTTTCCTTCTACTAAAAAGGAAAAGAAAAACTATGGCCTGTTATAGGCCACATGTATGTGTATGTGTATGTTTTATTTTGGGCTTTTTTAGTAGTCTTGCAATAAGGGTCATGAGAGATCTGAGCGTGATTTAAATAGCAGTTTTCCACTGTCTTAATGGAGCAATTTTTTTCAATGATGTCACACGTTCAGATAGATGAAAAAGTATAGACTGCTTATTTTAATGCCCTTGGTAAATAAAAATATGAAATTCCACTTTCAGGATTTGAAACCGTGGTGCTTTTGACTTAAGTTTGTCCCTTCTCAAAAGGACTTTATTTACCATGTATAGACTTGTTGCCTATAATTTATAGTTGCATGCACAGTTAGATGGAAAGCAATTTCTTTTCTTTAAGTTGAGACATCTAAGTGAGGTGTATGTTGAAAGCTGGCAAAAAAGCTTCTTTTCTCTTATTTGTCCTTTTCTTCAGTATTTTAACCTCCAATACATATGATTAAAACAGCACTTTGAAACCATGCATTAAATGATTTAATGTTAAATTTAATGATTTAATGCAGTGCTCCATTTCTTGTCAGAGACATGGCAGAGAGCCTGTTTAGCATAACACAGCAAGAGGGCTAATAATGCTAATAAGAGTAGAAGAGTGGGAGGAGTTAAAAAGAACTGCTTTACTTTTCTACAAGGCAATATTTGACAGACAGATATGGGAGATTAACAAATAGGTCTGTACTGTTGGGAAGCTGTAAGGGATTGACAGGAATGGACAACAGGAGGTCAGAAGCCAGATCAACCATGAACTACTAAAATGGTACTATTCATAAATCAGGGACTTTGTTCTCATGTTGCTAAAAATCCTGATGTCAATTTTTATGGTAACTTCTTTAGATCTACTTCAGACAATCCAAAGACAGATGCCTCGCCTAACAAAGTCAGATCTCAGTTGTGCTCATCACAATGGAAATGACAATGAGTTCTTGGGGATGGAAGATCTTGCTCCCCTCCTACACAACTCAGTCTCCCTGACCAAAGTAGGTTTGCCTACGGGGCAGAACTAGAGTCTGGAGCAGAGATATAGATTGCCATTCAGCTGAGATGGTTAAAGTCATTAGGTACTTGCTTCAAATAAATTAATAAAGCATAAA
>WAAD01022536.1:8269-43045 GCA_013389945.1 Fregata magnificens
CCACCACTCTCTGGGCTCGGCCATCCAGCCAGTTTCTTACCCAGCAAAGTGTATGCCCATCCAAGCTGTGAGCTGCCAACTTCTCCATGAGAATGCCGTGGAAGACCGTGTCAAAGGCCTAACTAAAGTCCAGGTAGACAACATCCACAGCCTTGCCCTCATCTACTAGGCAGGTCACCCGGTCATAGAAGGAGATCAGGTTGGTCAGGCAGGACCTGCCTTTCATGAAGCCATGCTGGCTGGGCCTGATCCCCTGGTTGTCCTGCACCTGCCCGGTGAGCTCACTCAAGACGAGCCGCTCCATGATCTTCCCTGGCACCGAGGTCAGGCTGACTGGCCTGTAGTTCCCTGGCTCCTCCTTCCGGCCCTTCTTCTAGATGGGCATCACATTGGCTAACTTCCAGTCATCCGGGACCTCCCCCGTTGACCAGGACTGCTGATAAATGATGGAGAGTGGCTTGGCAAGCTCCTCTGCCAGCTCCCTCAGCATCCTCAGTTTCCAAAGAGATCCATTGATAGGCAACTACTGTAAAGTCCAGGGACCTTCCAGTAAAATAGTTAGAGCACCCATTTTTACAACAAAGAGGGAGGAGAAGGTACAGGAACTAAAGTTTATTAAGAATACTGGGGGTAAAGGAGAACAACAGTAGGTGCAACAGCAACAAGTTCTGATCTTCAAAGTAAATGTAATTCATATAAAAGATGGAAATGTACTGTCTTTTTCTCCTCCTACAAAATTCTTTTTGAGGAAAAAAGCATACTTAAAGAAGGACCTGCAACTTTGCATCTGAATAAGGTACTATGGAAGTGAAGAGAAGGCCTTTTCATTTTGGACATCCCCATCGTGTAAAAGAAACTTCAAATTACCTGCAAGGAGCAAAGATACAAAGAAACCACATAGATAACAGAGAAATGAGCAACAGTGACCACAGAATTTATACAATGTACAGGTCTTCCTACTTTTACTGCAACAAAGCAAGGTACTGTCTTTAGAAGCCCATAAGCATGAAGAGAAGGCGATCATCCTAGAGCTGTGAGGACTGCAGTTTTAGGACACGTTAATCTGCACAGCCCTGCTCTCCCACTTATTTTCTTTTGGAAATAAACAGATTAGTACTTCATTTTCTGAGAGTAGAGGTTCCTATCATATCGACCCAGTCTCTTTGTGCTCTGAGATCCCCATGATTTTCTGAGAGCTGTGACAAGTGAAAAATTACACTTGTCCTAACGACTGTATGCAGAAGACATCCTTTTCTAGGACATCTAGGAGCCTTTTTATTTGCCTTCTGAGTGCCCAGGACCCTCTTGATCATGAAAGTCTAAGTGTGTTACCTACCAAAGCAAACAAGTAGGATAGGAATCATCATGGAGATTCAGTCAATTGATGACAATACCCCTGCCCACAGCAAGCAAGAATGGGAGCAGCCACAAATGACGTTTCTTCTATGTTTAGTAGCATTCCAGGAAGCTAGAAACATTTCTTGGTATTTAACCACCATACTTTGAAGCAGAGTGACATGAAGTTCTGGGAAGCCAGGCAAAATTTCATGTTTGAGAAAAACTTCCTTAGTCATTTGTTATTTCCCATTGTTCCAGATGTTCCCAGATGACCAGCAACCAGTAAGGATGCAATGAAGACACTATGTACAATCCATATGCAATCAAGACTAGTGCTAGAAGACACTTCCCTAGACTCTTCCTCCTTGCACCATTCTCCACTCTTACCCCCTTTAACCTGAAAACTCATTTGATCCATGCCAGATTATCACCAGCATACACAGTCCTAACCTTCCCTGTTTTCATCCATATTTCATAGACAGACACTATTTTAGGTGGAGTTCCACTCCATCTAAGCTATAACTGTTATGCAAACACACGCATCTATTTTCTTTAGCAATTCCCTTCTCTGTTCATCACATTGCATAGCCAGAGGAAAACTTATCTTCCCTCCTCCCCCACCATACCTGATGCAAATACTCCCCAGCTCATCATACTCCCTGTAGTCCAAAAAGATCCTTACTGTGTCCTGATTAGCACAAAATGGGTACTACACGCTCTCAGGAAACAGACACTGTGTACCGTGCTCTAAGGACACATTATTATATATTGCAATAGAAAGTCAAAGGCTGAAGGCATTATTTCACAATCAAGATACCTTTTCGATCCCATGGGCGGCATGATTACTCAGCTACACACTGGCAGAAAAATCAACCACTACTCATTAATTTTATTACACTTTTCCATTATATTTTTCTTAAAATGAGGTGCGTAAATCTTGTCTGTGCTATATCCTGCCTTGTAGTTTACCATTGAGATACCTATTAATATTTGTTAACACATTAAACAGCAGTAACGAGTACTTCTACAAAGCACACAGTAAAGGGAAGGAAGATCGGCAAAAGGATTAGAAGTGAGAAGGTGAAAAAAAGAGAGAAAAGAGAGTAATGACTGCAGTTATAACGAACTGTCCATGACCTTAAACTCTCCAGTTTTCAGATTCTTTTGAGCCTTCGAATTGTGTTACGCTGTGTAACGAAAATGTAGACGAAAATCCAGACATGTGCCATCAGTTGTGCAGTTATCATTACTGAATGTCCATAAGGCCAATCTGAATCCATTTTTATAGACAGTCAAATAAGTTTCTGTAAAAATACAGACGTATATTTTTACAGGTTGTGAAGCCTCTGGCTTCCCTGAAACATGGTTTTTTTGTCCTGTTCATATCTCCTTGGAAGTTTCATCTGCATCCGATCTCCCAAAGACCTTCAAAATTATGATAATCTAGAAAGACTTAACCTCACATTACTCTCTGGTTAATTCCTTATCTTCTTTGTGTACAGCTTTCCAAAAAGTAATCTCAGCCACAGTCAAGAAACTTAAAGTTAGAAGAAACATAGCTTCCTTGTTCATTGTTAAATATTGATGGTTAGTATTCTGGCATCTATCCAATTAAAAAAAAAAAAAATATATATCTTTGGCTTCATTTTGCCTCAACTGATGTACACAGTACTGTTATTTCTGTGTTGCATATAAATTCCATGCTCTAGTGAAATGATTAATTAAAAATAATAGAGAATGTAAATATTATTTTCATGCTTCCTAGTATCTGGGGGCATAACCCTTGGGACAACACAGGAAGCACAACCAGGGAACAGACAGACTTATAAATTGTTCTTCAGTCTCTGTTTTCCCTTAAATAATTAAGTCTTTAGCTGTGATGATTGCAAGGCAAATCTTCCAAACATGAATTTGGTGGAACCAAGCAGCAATATCTAGCATAGTTTGCCAAAAGCCTGAAAACAACAGTTATGAAATGTGTCATGTCTTCTTGCAAGGCTGGACTAGATGCAGAAAAGGTTCACATTGCAATGAAAAGGTCTATAAAGAAGATCTGAAGATAGAATTTGACTCATTTTATTTTCCTAAAGGAGAGACTGACTTCCAAATGTTTTGAAAATAATTCTGGTGGTAGAGGCCAGATATTTACTCATAATACATGCTTAGTAGAAGAGCAATTGCAGAGAGGGAAACCTAATTAAAAATGGGTTTAAACTAATGGTCTGGATAAGTAGGACTCTCAACCATTAAGATCCAAAGAATGTGACATCTGAGCATGAGCTCTCTTGCCAGCTGTGCTGCACTGACAGAAGGACCTGAGTGACCAGCAAGAACTGACTGCTGTCAAAATACAAAACCTTTCACTTCTTTTTGACCTTTGCAGAGCATATGACAGGGACTTACCTAGTTTTATTTATGAGATGTGTAAACATAGATACATTAACAAAACACTTCTAATAATTTCCTTTTCTCTGGACTTTTTCAAGTTTTTTGTTAAGATTATGGCTACATGTTTGGGATTTTTTTAATTCAAATACCTACCAAGACAGAAAAGAACATTAAAATTTCCAGGGACCTGGTGGCTGTGTTTGTCAAAGGTACGTTCCTTTATATGAGCATGAAAAGAACATTTACCTGAATGGTCTGACACATGTAAAATGTTAAATAAATTGTAGGGTTTGAAGACGTTGACAGCTAGCAGTTTTTCCTCCCATCCTGCTGGAGGTTACTTCTTTGTAACAAAAGTGATGAAGGAGACATGGTTATGTTTATGCACCAAAATATAAGAGTGACAGATATTAGTCTCTGGCCAAGAAATCAGTGCCATAATCTGGATGGCTTCACATGAAAGTATTTGACTGTAGGTCTTTCTCTGGGATTTCTGTTACGTCCTTGTAGTCCTACAATCAAACTAACTTTTACTTCATTGTGGAGATTATGTGTGTTTATGTGTGTGTGTGTATGTGTATGTTCCAAATATTTCAGAAATCATGACAATTGTGTTTAAAGCCATCAGAGTGGTGGTTTGGACATGAAGAAACCAATCATATATGTTTTGTTATGGGGGGTGTGATATGGAAGCATGCAGGAGTTTTGAAGGGTTCAGAGCCTGCTCGATAGTGTTGGAGAAACACATGGTGTGAAGGAAGCATAACCTGGTATAGTCTTGTCCATACTTTTTATTGGGAATGGTCTTTGGTGCATATTATCCACAGAAATCATGCCCTGTCATTAATTCAGAGACTGCAAGTTGACATGGGCCAAAACTCTGCCAGGAAGCAATATTAAGAATTGAGCAGTACAGGCAATCACCGGTCTAGCACTTGAGCTCTCTCCCTCACTTTCTTGCATTTAACAAAATATGTGTAGACAGTATGCCTGCTTCCCAAAAACTGTTGCTCACCAGCATTTTAAGTTGAACTGAAAACAGGCATCTAATTTGAACATCTGATAAGATGGGGAGCTATTTGAATATCCTATAATATTTTGCTGCTAAATATCATAGGGATGTAAGTCAGAATCCTTAGTGATTGCAATATAATTTTAATGCCAAAGGGAGCTACCTTTAAAGACAAGTAAGACAGTCATCTACCCCCCTGTGGAGTCTGAGATGGTAAAGGAGGATTATTCACTGGCATGAATTGTTTCCCATCAAAAATTTGGAAATTGGCAAAAGTGATTAATTTGATTCTCCTAGCTTTTTTATTTGGAGAATTAGGAAATTTATGAGAAAAGGTAGAAAAATCTATTTTTCTTTATCCTAAAAAATAACCTAACCTCTAGCATTTATCCCTGTTTATAAAAAAACCAAATTAAATATTTTTAATATTACAGCTACTTTAAAATATTTGAATAATTTGTTATTGTTGTTGTTTGAGATGCTTCAAAGGCGGTTAGACTTGTTTTAGTAGATGTGGTTTTATTTATCCCCAAAGCTACTGGAAGCTATGACAAAGCTTTGCCGCAGGTCAACATTTTGTATCAAAGAAGTTTAACCAATAGTTGTGTGAAGACAAAAAATTAGTGTTCTGCCTATAGAAAATCCATTGACTATTTCCTTATTAATAACTAAGATGGCAAAGATTGTTCAGTGGCTCTAAGAAGAACTGCTATACAAAAATCAGTCCATAGACTATTCCACCCAAATTTAAAATCTCTCTATTGGGAATAGTTTCTAGTCCATGAAACCAACTGAACCATGCTGAAGCATTGTCAGAGAGCTCTCAGTGGCCCAGGCCAAAACCATGCCAGGAAATATACTGGTAGTTTAATATTGTGGGGGATCACAGGCTGGGAAGTGGGCCTCTGCTATTTTGTTTACTAGTATAAGCGTGCGGGAAAAGGGGTGGGCTAAAATACCAGGGATTAGTCCTCCTGGAAAGATCCAGTCTTGCAAGAGCTCCAAGAATATTAGAGGGCTATGAAGAACACACAGGCTCACTGACATGCTTTTAATTGTCAATAATGAAGGAATGAAGATAGACTGGATCACAAAGTCAAGTATGCAAAAGATAAAACAAAGTAAAAAGTGAAAGAAGGCCAAAGAGAATGGAAAATTATATAGATGGATAACACATATGTATTATAAAGTTTCCATTGGAGTCTTCTGACAGACAGTATACATAAAACATTCTTGTCCCAAGTGAAAAAGTAAAATTCATGGTATCCTTATTTGATGTTTTTTCAGTACATCTAGCTATAAAAACATCAAATGAAGTTAATGTTTCGTTTGATGTTTTTAACATTACAGCAATCACTAAGAAATGTTACATCAAGCTTTATTCATTTTATTACTTTATTAATTTATAAAGGGCCCATCTCATGACAGAATCTGTGAAGCTGAATGAAAAAAAAAGCCAAAGTGAGGTCAAAGCCTAAAGAGACCACTGAAAAAAAACCCAACATGTGTAAAAATAAACTTCTAAACAAGGAGATATTTTAGAAAAATTGGAATAGCAAAACTCAATATTGTTCAGTGATTCATACTAAGAAAGCTTGCAGTACATATTTAAAGTATCCAGAGGGTATTGTGGTCATTCCCCAAATAAAAAGATTTGTCTGAAATGTGCAGAAACTTAAGTAGAAGAACTTTGGGGCAAAAAAAACCCAAAACAACCAAAACTAGCTGGCTCATTTCCACTCTTTTTGAGGAAGAAAGCCAATCGTTCAAATACCACAGAGAAAAGCATGAAAATATGAAACATCCCAAAAGAGGTACCTTTATACTCACATACATCCACATGTATATGCACATATGCTTACTAGAACATAGATGCACATATTGAGATAAATGATGCTAAAGGACCCAATGATACTGAGATGTCAAACACTCAGAAATGCTGCAACTCAAAGACAAACTGTGTCCTCTTTTCAGTCTGAAGTTTTGTACTTATCCATTGCGACATAATCTTTAATTAGGGATTCTGCAGAATGTTTTCTTTCTCTATTCCCCCTGCCCTACCACCCTGTTTTGTATCCACAATAGGTCCAGCAATGCTGTTTGAGGGGTCATGTGTTACAGCTCTTTCACAGGGTAATGAAGGACTCCACCATGAATGTGCCCTAGTTGGCCAAGTGCAGGTTGGACAGGCAACCAGACCAGCTGGTAAGGCGGGAAGTGCGCCGCAGTGCTATAAAAAGTGTGTAGGCTCAGCATTAAGCTGAACACAGGCATCAGCAGTACAGGCTTACTAGCCATGAGATGACAATTCCACAAATGATGTAACAAACTCTGAACTGGGGAAAAAAGAGTTCTTTTGCAGAAAGCTTGAAGTCTGCCCAGATAAAAATGCCTGCCAGCCAGACAGTTGTTTGGCTGATTTAACTTATGTATTTATAGTTATATATTTATTGATACATACATTTCAACAGAATACAGTGCTGAAAATATTTTCACATATAACTAGGTGGTTACAGACATCAGATGACGAAAAATTCCTCACACTTATTAAATGTCAGAGTGATCATAAAAGCATTAAAGGAAGGATTATACTAAAATGATGTCTTTACAAGAACAGTGATCTGAAAAACACCAATACTGATGTAAGCTAACACTTAAATTTATAGTTATACACTTAAAAACAGCCATGCACAAAGTAGTTCATCTGACATTTTTCTCAGAACAGTGTGATTGTAAAAACATCATTTTAAGATATCCCTACCTTTGACGGTTTTACTCTTAATGACGGTCTTAAAACCATCAAATAAGGGACAATTCTTCATTTACAGATATTAAAAATTGCTATAAGCATAAAAATGTCATTTAAGGATGATTCTTCATTTGACCTTTTTTTAAAAAAATCTGTGCTTTTTTTCCTTCTTTAAAACCTAGTGCAAAAACTCTTTTAATGAAACTTCAAAGTTCCTAAATTCCCAAGTAACTTCCTAAGTGCACCAACATTTTAAAAGAGGCCAGTTATTTTATATGCCTCATTTAAGGTCCATGCTGAAAAACATTAGAGAAATGCCTAACAAACCGAACTCCTATCCCTGAAAATGAAATATCACTAACACGTTTCAACAAGGGCTTCAAAAGAACAAAGATGTTGAAGTCATTTGATAATTTTGAAAATGTTCATTTTGGCATAAACCACAGGCATGAGGGTCCAGCTCCTTTGTGTGAAAGGGAAACGTTGAATCCCTCCTGTGGGACCCGTTTCTTGGTTCACCCAAGTCTCTGTGCTGTAAGGGAAGGAGAACCCAGACAGGGAATGAGTCTCTGTCCTCCATGCAGGCACGATGCTGGCCAGTTGTAAGAGCCAAACTTACACCTGAATCCCTCCTCTGCTGCTAGTTGTGCTCAGAGCAAGTCTGGGCCTTTCTGCAACCCTCTGGGTAGGCATTCATTAAAAGACAGGAAACAAGGTGAGAAGCACAGGGCTGAAAAGTGGCCACCCGGAGAGAGCCAGTGCCATAATGTGCCATAAAGTGCCATGGGACCTGGGGTCCTGCAAGCTGACTTTCAGGGCAACTTGTGGCAAAGGGTCATTTAACACAGTTTGTGCTTACAGTACAAACTGTAAATGGAGCCAAATGGAGGCTCTTCCACTGGGCTTACTGACAAATACAGATTTTTGATATTTTCTTCACATATGTGCAACCATGCTTAGGCATCAAAAGTGAAGTTTCTTTATTTAGGAATTTTAAATTCATGGCTCTTACTGTTTCCTTATGTAACTTATCTGTTCATGTTTGTATAGTAGCACTAATTAATTCTTTGGAAAATTACAGTAGGATTTCTGTAGTATTACATTTTAGACCCACATGAATACCAAAACAATTCAGTATGATTCATGTTCCAATAACGAGTAGTGAGGACAATAACGGTGGTATGTCACTTCTGACAAAGTGTTACCAAACATTTAGGACACACAGTTCATCAGAATTTGAATAAATGCCATCACACACTCTGCTCAATTAAAACTACAGCACTAATTAATGTAACTTTTATTCACATAATATAACTCTTATTCAAGTCAAATTATGATAGTGCTGATGGCATGCTTTAACAATTCCTTGCAAAAAGCAAAGTTTATGCTGATTCTGTTTACCGTATACACTGAGGTGTTCTAAGAATAATTTTCTACAAATTGCACAGACTTCTGCCAACATAGTTACGGAGAACATCAAAGCTACCTCTGTGAAGTTATATCATAAGCTGCTAAAATGTAGCTTTAAACAACTTGCTTTATTAAACAAGTCTCTGAAGCCCAATCTCACTTAACTCTCTGTTGGTTCTTTCTTTGTCGGTACATTAAGATTGCAAAGTGCACCTTGAAAGGCATATCTTTAATGAAGGGAAATGTCCCATTGTGTGAAGTGGGTAAACTGAATTACTGAAGAAGTGAAAAAGCACAAAAGGGTGGAGGATTTGGGAAAGACCAGACAAAAACAGAGAACTGGTGCTCAGAATAAAAAGAGAAGTACATATGTAGTGAAATAAAAGAAAATTGCCTATGCAAATTCAGCACAGAAAGCCATCCACTGCCCTCAAGTGGTAGAGCCACAGCTTCTAAGGCTGAAGGCACTTTTGGTTGTAATACAGACAGACACAGGGAGCAAAGATAGAAAGAAAATTGGAGAATGGAGAAACCTGTACTGTCTTGCACAGTTCTTATCCATCCTGTTCGTAGAAATATTGGTGAACACTAAATTCATGGGATTTTGGGTGACTTCTAAGTCTAAATGAATTTTTATGTTCAAGAGCCCTACTTCATCTTTTGCATTGTTGATTTAAAGGTGTTTTGTGAGTGTGGCAAAACTTACTCAAAGCTGAAAGTACAGTTTGCTACGCTAAAGCCTGGAATGAACAGTGTTTATTTGAAATGCAAATGAAGACTTACCACCCAGAAACGTATGTTACATTTGACATTTGTCTCTAATCAGAAGTCCCTATGAATAATGTAGTTTGATACCAATAGCCTCATTAAGCAAGATTTCCCTTAATACCCTTTCTGATTGTAATCTCTTCATCATACTTCCTTTTCTCATTGCTCCTGGCCCTACTAATCATTATCAATATGCTCAGGTCTTCCATGGTGTTACTAATATGTATTTTACATTGAATAGGCCATTTTAGATGGGAATTAATAGCACTAATGCCCAGGTGTTCTTTAACTGTAAGACTTTCTTATCCTGACTATATTTTTATTAGGAGCTGTAGGTATTCTGCGTCTCATGACTAGAGTTCACTAGGTTGGGTCACAAGTGAAAATGAGTTTGATGGTTTCATCTTAGTCCCCATTTGAGCACATCACGAAACAATGGCACCATTTTACATGATTGGCAGTTTCTGCTTAAAAGAGCTTTGGACTGAAATAGTGGAGCTGTGGCAGGTCAAGATTGAGGCGCGTTGGCTGAGCTATGCAAGAGATGCTTGCACAAATGTCTTCTTGAGCATTAGTCGCAGAGCAGGACACCTCATTCACAAACACTAAACAGGCACACAAGTTGAAGATACAAAACAGTGGTTACTATAAATCCTGTACTCTGTCGTGATTTCCTGTAAATACAATGGACCCCTAAAAAATTGGGGGTATGTTTTAGGAAAATAGCAGGTTACGCTGTGGGAAATGCCAATGTCCCAAAGGCAGTGAGTAACAAGAGGTTTCCATTTCAGTTAGGGATCAGGTTCCATTTATTTTCCTCTTTCATAACCACAGTAGGCGTAAAATGTAGAGCTGATCCAGAGATTCCTCCATAAAGTGCTGCTGCCAGTTACCAATTTTCAATAAATCACCATTAAATTGTCCCATAATTTTTCTGCCCTTCCTTTCCCAGCATGCTGATTACTCTGATGTGTTTTCTGTGATTAGAGGAAGAGTTGATCTTTGAACTCCTTAAAGCCTAAGTTGAGGGGGTCCTCCTGAAATGTAAAGAGAAACTCTGCTTCCATGGAGTGAAAAAAAGTAGGTCTCTAGCTTTTTTCCCCCTCTCTGAGATAGGCTTTTTTATTGATATAAGCTGACAAGCAGGGTCAAAAGGGACAGGCAGCCAAACTCCTCCTGGGCAGGGGAGATCCAGAGAGCTCACCTACTAAGTGTTGCATGCATTTTTTTTTTACCATAAAATAAGCCTGGGATTCTCAAATGATCATGTCGCTGGCCCTACCTAACATCTTTCAAGATTTGTGGTAACTGTAAGCTAGGATCAGTTACAGGCATGGAGAGAGTCAGCAACAAACTTGATTGCAGGCAAAGCCAAAATCACATTAATATTTCTGCAAACAAGTGACTGTGATTTTTATAAATCTACCACACATCCCACCCAATCCCATTTTCCCCCAGCTAGAATCAAGAAGTGATTTCAAGACTCAGCTGTCTCTAATACAAAGTTCAGTGAACAACCAGAAGAAAACTAAAAATAAATAAAAATATTTTAGTATCCCAGAAACATACGTAGGCTTTCTTTCAGACCTGAGGTTAGATTAGGTAATGTGCTTTTCCTAGTCCTTCTCAAATGGTGACTCGGGAAATTTCACCAAGCCCCCTGCAACTCCCTCTGCATGTGCCTGTTCCCAGCCAGCAGTTCTCAGGACTTTATGATGTACCCCAAGGAGGGATCTGAAGAGACATCCAAACGGCATGTGTTGGGTCTAGGCAGAGAGGTGTACTGAGACGAATCTTTCCATACACACAAAGGAAACCAATGCTTTGTGCGTTCTGTTTCTGAGAAAAGACCAAACTGTGTATTAATGTGTCAGGTCCTGCAGCTACCATGACAGTGGGGAAAAAGGGAGAGAAGGAAGGCAGGCAGGAAGGAAGGAAGGAAGGACAGAAATCATCATTAAATTCTTCAGACTAGCAAGCAGGTCTCCAGCAGTTGCTCTCCATGCAAATGGGTATCCTTGGGGAGTAAAGAGAAAGAAGCACGGAGTGTCTGATCAGCTGGGGTGCTCTTGATGCACCTGAGTGACACAAATATCTGACCTGAACTGAATCTCCCATGAGATATTACAATGGCAATTTTAATAAAAATATTGAGATTTTTCAGCTGAAATACTTTGCTGGAAAGTCAATGTTTCCACAGAGTCTGGAAAAAAATTTAAAAGTATTACCTGTGTTGACATTTGGAGGGGAGGGGCTAGCGAGACAATCCTTTCCTCATTTTTTTGACTGGTTCTAGTATCATATTGCCAAGAGATTTTTTTATATATGATAATGTAACAGGTTTATTGTTGCATGAGTGTTTTATTTAATCACTGCAAAATAATTTACCAAGGTTAGGAATGATGGCTATGAATCACATCACTACTGATTATGCAGCATTTTGGAAGATTGGTCTATTCTCCTTCCAGTAAGCATCTGTATCTTACATTAGCTTTAATGGAACTTAAATTTGTGCATCAAGTGGAGAAGAAAGCCTTCTGGGTGGCTATAGATCCATGACCTTGAGCCTTGTGACTCACAATGCAATCTGCATGCAGGCATATTAGACAGTATCTGTCAGCGTCTGTCAGGTCTGATTGTTTAAACATTATTTCGTCACCCACCCCCCCACACACATATTTTACCCAATTTCAAATTAAATATTAAACTGGCCTTTTAAAGAGGAACTACTGAAAAATTTAAATAAACTTTCTTGGGCTCCTTTTTACAATTAAAAAATTATAATGAGAAAAATTAATCTCTGGTGTAACTTAACTGGATTCCTGGGCACTGTGTCAGGGACAATTTTTACCAGAATAACTAGAACTTGCAGACCAGATTTCTCTTCATTGAAAATATAATAAGTAATCACCTTGAGCCAACTTTCCTGTAATATCAGTACAATTCCCATTGCAATAACTGCAATGGAAGATGCATCAATGTAGCAGAAGAATATTTGACATGTATAGAACATAAATAAATAGATTTTTGTAAGGTAAAGCTGTTTACCATGTCAGAAGTACAAAAAAAAAAAAAGTAGTCGGTCAGTTGTGAGTGATATTGTCAGCAAGAGAGGGAAACATGCAAGTTTTGACATTTTAGTAGCATGCTAATTAAAAGAACTTCTCAATTCTTCAGACTTTGCGGGTATTTTTTTTTTTCTGCCTGGGAATGAGCCAGTTTGTTCTCATTATATCTTCCATTACCAATTTCCTGGTCTCAATAAGCCGTGTCAGTACCTCCGGCCGGCAGCATGTAATGACCACGTGTCCAGTACCGCGTCTAGTGAATTTGTATCTTTAGGGAGACGATGAGGTACTGCCACAGAGCTGGCTTGGCTGGAGGGGGTTCTTCAGCAAGGCCGTGCAGTTGGATGCAAGCTCAGGAGGTCAGTCCCATAGCACAATGTGGGAACTGCTTTCTTCCCCCAGCCCTGCTGCCTCCACTGCCGTCTGCCACTTCTGCTCCTGGAGGGGATCCTACAGGTGCTAAACTTGCTGATCAAATGACTAATTAAATAATAAATGGACCTGAGCAAATAATTTACAATGAATAATTTAGCTGACAAATATCCTCTCCCCTTTTCTTTTCTGAATTGTCCGTGACTGATTCACAATTATCTTGATATTTATATATCATTCAAAAATTTATGCTGAGTAGTTTCTGCAAATAATTGTATTCTAGATTCCTGAAGAATACAATTTTTCATAAAATTGATTTTGTAAATAGCTCATGCATAGTGTTTTTCCCCTTGTGTAGGTTAACACACATAAAGTCAGGTATCCAACATTAATACTCATTGATGTGGCTTTAACATTTCCTATTTGTCTATCACTTCTTGCTAATAATTTCCTTCAATGAAATGCTCAAAAAAGAGGCTTGCAATTGGCACTGGCTTTGAGTGTTTTTCCTGGGTTTTATTTTTTTTACGCAAAGTAATGTTGACAGAATATTTTTATACGATGCCCATCATAATCTGTTAACTAGTCAAAACTAAAATATATTTTAAAAATTACATTCATTAATTTGTAAGAAAACATGTTTTATTATGTAATGTTTCTGATTTTATAAAATTTATTAATCTTTGGCCATAGAGTTCCTCCCCTTGTTCACCCACGACTGTGCCTTGGAAGACTAGTGTGTCATAGAATACATATTAACATTATTCAGATTTGTTTCAGACTGTATGAATCACCATATTATTGAGGAATTCTAACTAATAAATTTTATTTCCATGAGCACATAATATTACTGCTTATGTCTATTCCAACTCCAATTCTCCCTGATTACTCTACGGAAAAGTTTGGTCTTGTTTCAGCTGGTTGTCATGATAGATCCGAAAGGAACCATCATTTGAAAAAAACCCTCTGTAATCAGTAAAACACACTTTCACGAAATATATCATCTGCATGAGTTTATTTAACATTCTGCTTAATTTAAAAAGCATGTCCCAGCCATGTGGACTAGGTCTGCCAGTAGAGAGGAAATACAACAGCATAGACACCAGAATGCAACTATAGTGCTTGCAAATTGTTGTGCACGTTCATGAAGGCCACTCAGTGTTTAAAAAGTACATTTTCTATGCATCTCAAGGTGTTTGTGAGTAGACATTTAATACCAATGCTTACAGCAGTAATTTAATCTGTGATCCTGCAAAGAGCTCTGCACAGGCAGGCAGGAACCTTTGGGGCTCCACAGGAGCCCCTTACTATTAAACTCATGGCAGGATCAGGCCATAGATTTTAACAACCTGAGATAGAGTCTGTGTCTTTTATGTTTTGTGGCTACTTTGTACATTCTGACTACTAGGGAAAATAAATATTAAATAACTATACATACATACTGCCTATAGAAAAGAGACAAGGATGATCTGGTCTGTATGTAATAGCTGTACTCAGACACACACAGAATGTATAGTGGTTTTCGTTACAATATTTGCGTTGTACCCTGAAGGAAAAAAAAAAAAGTTATTGAAATCCAGACATTCTGAGTTATAGAATTGAAAAACAAGCTGGTGTTATGACAGTTTTGAAATGGGTCTGCTTTTGCCAGCCAGTTATGTGCTTTAAAGGGCCTTTAGCTGATTTATGCAGTTCTTGTCCCAAAACTGCTGTATTGTATTACTTCAATATTTTATCCCTAACCATTTAAAGAAGGTTTGATCTTACATCAATAGTACTCCAAAAATATTAAAATCAAAGAGATTTCTTTTCAAAGAATTTATGCAAAACAAACCCTATATTTTTCCTGACTTGAAGATTAAAATAAAAAAAAAAAAGAAGGAAAAAAAAAAAAAAAATTTTACTTCTATAGCACAAACTCCAGATAGTTATGGTAGCTGCTGCATAGAGCTCAGAAGGAAAAAAGAGTTTCTTTAAATGTAAACTGCTGAAGTCTTGGAGCTTTCGTGAAAAAATAGCTTCTGGTCACAGATAAAAAGTAAAAATGAGGATTAGCAGAATTTAGAAGTGTTATCACTCATCTTTTTTTAATGCATTCATGTTAACAGCCACTACTTCAAGTGAGTAAACAGAAAGCTTTTCTCCGTAGTGGGACCCTTAAAAGTAGAATTTAGTAGTTTTGACTAGCATTTTGGTATAAGCCTCAGTTCTCCTCTTTACTTAGCTGTGTGTTACACAAGACTTTTATGAGTTCAATATGTACAGTATCTGTTGACACTTCGTATATAAACAAAAATGATTTGGTTTAGAAGCAGGAGAATTAAAGTACTCATAATGAAAAACAATTGTTCTAAAATGCTGTCAATTTGGATTGTGGAAAGAATTTCAAGGATTGATCCTGTAAAGTGCAGAGAAGCTTCAATTTTTATTGACATCACTGTTTTATAGAAGCAACTCTTAGATGAAATAAACCTTACTGTTTTTAAATATATCTTTGAGTTTCCAATTCTGAGACTCTTTCATGAGGCATGAAAATGTTATTATTTCATTCTTCAGCTTTGGAAAAGGTAAAGTAGAGCTAATTGGCCATTTCTAGTCACTAATATAAGGAGTTGAAGTATGATAGCAGTTTTCCTACATGCTTGGAGCATGTACAGCCTACGTCATACATGACCATCTGTTTTTTTCCAACCTGTTGATTCACATATATTATGTCTGCATCAATTCAGTGCAATCCTTATAGTGAAGCTACTTAACTGACAACAAAGTTCTCATTCATTGATCCATTATTGCTCTCAATATTGGGATGTGGAAAAATCACTTAGAAGAACACAGCCTACAGGATAACTCATTTCTCTCCATTAACAGTTCATGAATCTTCCATGATTCATGGAAGATGAAGCCCTCTATAACAATAAAATGCACATAATTTGGAATGGAGATACTTACTGTAAAGAAACTGTTATGGCAGATGAGAAATATACTCTCAAACCAAAAATTCGTTTCAGTTCCATTGAGTTGTCTTGAAACACGAGCTTCAGGCCTTCTTAATTCAGCATCCACAGTTCAATGAAAACTGTCCAAAGCTCTTCGTGAGACCCCTCTAAATGGGGCACAGATGGTCCCAACTCCTGCTGCTGCTCAAGCAAGTTGTTCTGTCACTCTCCTTTCCTGTGGTGGTAAAGGCTTTTGTAATTAAGGCTAATGGAGAAGTTCACACCATTCTGGCTACTGCATCACGATGATTGTCCTTGGATATAGTCATTAGTTATCTTTGAATCTTAATTCCAGATGTTTGCTTGTATTGAAAAGAGTTGCAACAACTTACAAACAAACAAACAAACAAAGAAACCCAATCAATGATTCTCTGATCTTGCCATATGACCCTGAGAGGTTAAGACTTATAATGATACAGATTGATTTCCTCTGTGAATTTCAGGAAGGTTAAAATGAAATCTTTTGGCAAGGTAGAAGTTACATGAAAAATTAAAACCCAAATTATCTAAATCTATTCACAGCCTGTTGTGTTTTAGAAGTGCCCTCAGATCCTTCTGTCAGGAAAAAAAGATAAATATGTGTGTATAAAGAGTAAACGACAATTTTAAAAGATTGCTCCACTTAGGAAGAATGAAATGTGATAACATGTTTATAACACTGTTCATGTCAGACCCTCAACAGCATTTCACAATGGCAAATACGAGTAAGCATTCTTCCCTCTGTTTACAAGTGGCAAAAACAATATACAGATTAATTGTCTAAAAGTAGCAAAAGTCAGCAGTGGAACTGGAGCTAGAACCCGCAGTTCTTAGTGCTAAAATCCAGATCATCTAGTCTTGCAGAATATGTCGTTATTCTCAGAATGGTCTCAAGGGAGATATATGCACACCGAGACCTACAGTTTGAGTATTTTCTGTCTTCCCTCTCAGATGCAGCTTGAATGAGAGTCAATGCACCCACAGTCTACTAAGGTGCAGTTATGCTCCATATATTTCTTGGAGGACTGAATGCAGTGCATTTGGCTCCATGCGTGTTTGATATGTTCTTATCACCTTAACGAGAGGATTTGAGCTTGTGTGAAGATGTGCATCTGTTTTTTCCCTTTGCAGAAAGACACAGGATTCTTGTGTAGGTCTCGTAGTGTAGACGAAGTTTTACCAAGTGGATGGTAAAAGGTTTGTGACTTGAAAAACATGTGACTAGAGGACATACCTGAGAATGATATACCTTGAATGGACATAGATGTGCTGCATACTCCATGTGCTTGCATCTCTGTCTCTGCCTGTGTAAAATTTCCTTTTGTTTAGCCCATTCAGCTCATTTAGTTGCCTAAACTACAGAGAAGAGATTATGTCACTCATTAAGAAGCTCCTGTGAGGTGTGCAGTATCCTCAGCTCATGGTGAAATTAATGGGAAATGAGGATACCTGTGCCTTCAGACACTCCTAAGTGTTATGTAGCCTGGAAAAACTGTATAAGATCTCAGTTCATAGATGAGAATAATTGGCTCCTACTGTTTCTTGGACAAACTTCCAAGTTTTGTTTGCATGCTGATACGTCATGGTTTCATTTCTAGGTAAAACGCAAATACAGTACTTCAATTTTTAAATTAAGTGAAAAATTAACCATTCAGACCAAGCCAGAAATGTAATGATGGTAATAATTTTTATTATTCAGTTAGCTAATTACCCACTCTTAACATACTGTTTATCATCTTCAGGGTGTTTTGTGAACATCAGTCACAATTCCAAGTCAGAATCTCATTGAAAAAAAGTGGACTTCCTGCTATGGAAGATTGTGGATGTATTTGTTTCAGAGATACAGACTGCCTCTTTTATTTTTCTTGCTAACAACATGCCTGTTTTAAATGCAAAGAATGATGCTAGTGAGCTGGTCTTTCTGCTTTCTGAAGGGGTTTCTGATCCCAAAAACTAGCTCTGTTCTGGAAGGCATTTTCTCACAAAAAAAAAAATCTAGGTTTGATATTAAGAAGTCTTTTCCAAGTATAAGAACAGATAATTGTTGGAATGAAATACATGTCATAAAGGGTTTCTAGAAGAGAGTATACAAAGAAGTATACAAGAGTCTAGTCACTCTTGGTCTTCCCCCAAAGCAGAGAAATGTACTGCCTGTCTTGTAGAGGTCACCTCCATCCCACCATTTCAGTGTTTGTTTTCAACATATCAGATTTAACCCTTTTGTACATGAGGGTACATCATAAAGTAGTAATGAAGAAGAGAGACAGTGATGTATGAATGGTTTCACAAAATTGCTCAATTATCTAAAACTGAAGCAAATATGCTTTTGGACAAATAAACATATGCATAATGCTCCCATATCTTTTCCGCACTGTAGCTTTTTGTTGTTGCTTCTCATATATCTATTAGGATATCAAGTTTTATTATAATTTTCCACGCACCTCTTTTTAGAGAGGAAAGATGGTCTAGCAATTGTTAAGGCACAAGGAAAAGCATAGAAAAGAATCAGAGTGCTATACTGCTCCATACTATTCCTCTATGGGCAGGTCTACACTTGCCCTTTCTGTCGACCCTCGAATCTTTCTGGATCTGAGTCAGCTATGGTCTGGAAGCTATGGAGCTGCATTTGCATTCAACCTGAACTAACATGCCCTTCTGTTGGTGTCATGCTAACACAACATGCCTTCCAGAACAGAGTTAGTTTGTATTGTTTGGCCACAACAGTGTGTCAATGGAGTTGTTTTCTGCATCTAGTCACAGAAATGTGCCCTGAATCACAGTCACTGAATTTTGATACCTCACAGGTTTTGGAATACTTTGAGGCGATTTGAGCCTGACTTCCAGAATGCTGATCATCCAACACCCAAGAAGTCCAAAATGAAACAGAAAAGTCTGGTCTGCAGTGCTCCATCCTATCAGATTTCATATATGAGCAGAGCAAACAATACATATCTTAATGAAATAAGGTTGATTAATGTTTATTAAATATGCTGAAGTAATCAAATGGATAGCACTGTGTGTGTATTGTACCTTCATAATGAAGTGTTTTTAAAAAATTATCATGATTTCTATATACACATATCTGTTTTTTCCCTTTCTCAGAAACAAAGAAAAGAGAGTTTGTTTTCATTTGTATCTGCTGTTTTACTTATCTGACTTAGTTGTAATTCTGAACAGGATCCAGAATAATAATTTTGCTATCTCCCAGCTGATTATGTTAGAAAGGAATCTTTTTTTGCCCTTAATTGCATATGCACACAGTGTGTAAACAATTCTGTCTACACTCTTCATTTAATTAAAAAAACAGTATGCAAAATATGGATAAACATTTCCCCAAAAGCCAGAAGTCTTTGCTTTCATGGGCAGAATGGGACACAGGCTCTGGGTCTAAAAAACTTCAATTTTTTAGAACAATATCATTTGGCTTCAACCACAGAAATATTCCTGAAACAAAAGGGAAAACAAAAGCAGACATCCCACTCCTGTTGCATAACAAGCTAGATAGATAAAACTGGAAAGATAAATATTCATAGCCTGAAGTGGAGGCATCTCTGGCAGGTTCTCTCTGGCCCCCTAGGGTGAGATGGTAGCCACAAGCAGGGAGATGCTGATGGCTATACCACCTGATACCGGTGTGATTAGAAGACACCCAGTATCCTGCAGGATTAGCTATAATGTATTGTACAGCACTTTTTGTTCATCAAACAGCAGCTGCTAAGAGATGTAGCCTTCAAGAGCATACAGCTGACCCCACCTGTTACATTTCACATCTATGTGTACATTATTGCCTATCTTTGCTGTAGTTTATGATTTCTCTGTCTCAGACTCCAAGCAGAATGCTTTGCATCCATTTTTTATTGGATTTGCAAACAATGTTTATATGGGATTTTACTTTTAAAATACACAGTACCAAAAATGTGGTTGTGTGTAAAGGAGAAACAACAATTTTCTTTCACCGCAGTTCATTCTTTCCTCATTTGAGAACAGTATGTTACAATTACATGGAGACACTTCACGGAATTCTCTGTAATGTCTTTCTCCATAGTTTATCTTCACTTATGTTCACTATAGCCATTCACAAGTTTAAAGGTTTGCTTAATATGCAAAGCATTTTGACGTGGGGTAATAAAATAATTCATACAACTATATGTAATGTTTTAAAAGAATCCTAAAATTAAATATGACCACTGCTAAAAGATGTAATGCAGAAGCATAAAATATGTATGAAATTATGTAAATACACTGGAAAATGTCTTCCAGCTAAACTTGTCTACCAGTTTTCTGAAGGCTTGCCAAACTTGAAATAAAAGCCACATTGAGCAGAATGTTTAGACATCTGGATACCTTTCCTTTAAATTCCAGGAAAATATTCTGTATCTAGTTTGAACTACAGCTACCTAAGTCGCTATATCCACTACAGTCAAAATAGTTATTCTTTGTAATTTCCTGTTTGTCATATTACTTCTCTTCAACCAGCTGATCAAAGATACTCTCAATATTTTTGTAACTGTTTTTCCTGCCTAATTTTCTAGTTAGTGTTTTAACAGGCTCAAGATTGCAAGCCAACTTTTTTTCTTTGACCTGTTCAGGCTTTCAATCTTCAGACTTTGGACTTCATTCCACTGCTGGTGCTGTACAATTTATTAAAATGAATTGAACACTGCAAAAAATATTAACAAAGTTCAGCAGTTCACCAAATTTAATGTTGAAAATTATTTCTGCAGTCATGTTCATGTCACAGGAAATTCCTTGAATACTGAATCTATCTCAGGCAATTTTAACCAGTAATACAGTTAGGAAGCAGACCTTATACCATTCTGCGGCACTTCTGTTTTAAAGGTGGTTTATGTGGGTTGGTGAAAAAAATGAAAAAAAAAAAAGTTTAATTTAGCTTAATCACACAACAAATACTTGATCTTATTGCAATTTCTCTAAAAACCTTCCAGACTGAGGTTAGGTTTTGTTAACCTTCACTTAATTTACATAAATAAAGCACAAACAAGTATGGTAGTTTAGTAGTCACAGAGTTTCTTAGGTGCCATACTTCATACAAATCAGAAGTCACACCTGCTGGACATCAGTGAGATATAATAGCAAGAATATGAAGATTAATGTGTTTTTACCCCTCACACATGGCTCTCCTACGTATCAAAACATCAGCAAGAAATGAACTATAAATTTATCATTAAAATGATACACAGTTTAAAGATAATACAGAAACTAGTTATGTTAACTACCAGTGCCCCATGCAAAAATTTTCCTGATAGAGTAGATTCAGCTTCTCATTTCGGGACTTTTCCTCTCAGCAGATAATGTAAATCTATCATGAAACATGTGTGAAATCCGGTGAAAATTTCACTCTAGGTGGAAACATCTTCTCAAAGAAGTAGAGTAGTATTTATTGACAGATTTGTTAGTTTAAATTCACCTTTTACATGTCACTCTGTGAGACAGAAGCCAGTACGGTGCATTGTATTTAAAAGTAATCTATTAAATTTAATTTTTATTACAAATCATATAGAAATAAACCGTCATCTTTCCCTTGAACTTGAAGATTTATAACCAAAACTAAATTTGTAAAGGTCTTCACTCTAGTGGGCCTGCATTTCTTGCGTAAAAACATATTTGAACTCCGCAAGCTCGCAATGTACATGTGAGTTATGTAGCTCAGGTCCATCCTAGTGAAGATATACAGTGCAGCCTTGGAAGCCCAAACTGATGAGTGAGCACTACCCATGTGAGAAGTCATTTTGACATAAGATGGGTTTCTTTGGGTATATGTGGTCCTGTGTCAACAGGGCCTCTTTTGAGGTCAGTGAGGGTCTCTATTTCACTGCACAGGACATGATGAGGGATTGTGGAACTGCCCCTGGAGTCCTTACAGCTACCTAACCCCAGTGTGTCCTCCGGGAACAACTCATTTGGGTGAAGCAGCTCAGTGATGTGGACACATTTGTTCTAGTTGTGTTGACTCACTCTTACCCGGTTTGAGAATGGCAGCAAATGGCTCAGCGTGGACATAAGCTTTGCTAGACAAACACTATCAACAATTCACGTACAGTATAGAGTGCAGGATTACAAATAAATTTTTCACTGAAAGAAGTTACTTTACGCTGAAAATATAACACAGCAAAATACATGGAGAATTTAGGACAGTAAGGGTCTCCTTGATGAGATGTACAGCTTCTGATTGTCTTGATTCACTTGCAAACAGGAGGAGTCGATACCTCTTTTATTGCATACATCATATTTGCAATTATGGTCTACAAGCTTAGAAAAAAGTACAACAGTTAGCAGCTATGCACAAATTTTCTTTTTAGTTAAAAATTGCTTATTTAGAAATGCTTATCAGATGATAGAAAAAATAAATTACTTGTGGGTAAGAGAGTTGTCTGACCTGCCAATTAACAAAGAAAATTGGGTCAGGTGTACAGCAAGTAAATTAATAACCTGAATATGACTAGCTGGCATTTGACAAAATAGCATGCCACATTGATAGGAAGCCCAATCCTGTCAACAAGGATGAAGGTGCATAAAAGAAAGAAGAAAAGAAATAAAAACAATAAATGTAAACCCAAGCAGAGACAAGCAGAGCAGTAGGGGGAAATTTGCTTAAAAGCACTACTGTTTTTCTCCTACGGCTTCCCTTTAGCATAAAGAAAGCAGAACGTGTTGTGTAATTCTGATAGATCAGCAGTGTCATAAATATATATTACAAGTGGAAAAATATTAATGCAATATTTAATGCAGCTAAAATCACTTGAATTCAGGGTTCTACTAGTAGCATTCCTGGAGTCACATTGCATGTATGTGTAGCTTTTTTTGTCTTGCTTTCCTGATTGCATATATTGGTTGAAGGGCATGGAGGGCATAGGGCGTACAAGAGGAATGAATTAAAATTTGAAATCTTAATCTGTGTCATTACTATGGAGTTGATTTTGCTGCAGTCTCTATTTCTGTCAGGTTGGTCAGGGAAAAATGCTTATTCTGATGTCATGGAATACAGTGAGTGCTGAAGTGCTTGATGCATGCTCACAGAAATTCTTTAAAACCCATCTGTATCTGGGGGTCATCAGTGGATTTTATTCTCACAGAAACAGATGAAAATGTGTTAATTTCACAGAGCAAGTGAGATGTGGGGCAAAATGACCTGCTTGTGTTCACAGTAGCAAGCTTAAGTAATGTTATTTAAAACAAATTCAAACCACATCAAAAACTCTAAAACTTGAGGTATCTACTTGCGTCAAAGTAGGGCCACAATGCTCTGCTCCTGTGGTCATTTATTTCCTGATTATGGCAGCTGGTGCTTTCTCCCTTGTTTTCTTCAAAGACTGGAGGTACATGCCTTCTCCCTTTCCAAATGCTGCTCAGCTTGAAAAGCAGCACAGTTGATCCCTAAGAATTTCCTCCACAAAATTTTGCATATTTGCTCAAGAGAAAAGATCAGAAGACAAAAGGGAGCAAAAGGATTTGAAATCCTGGAGAAGCCAAGCTGTTCTTCAGAAGGTGCCTCCATGCTGGCCCCAGGGCACCCTGAATGGCACCTGGCAAGGTGGCAGCAAGTACCTGTTCCTGTCAGCCAGTCTTGGCTGAGCTGGTACAACACACAGAGCCAGGAGAAACCAGTATTGTGCACAATTATGTGTCTGCTTCTGCTGGGAGGAGAGGTGGTGACTGGGTGTCTTTTTTTTTTTTTTTTTTTTTTAGTTTTAGGGGTTTTTTTATTCTTTTCCATTATGTTTCAGAGATTTGTTCCAGACTAGTAGCCTATGGGCTGGGGAGATGAGAATTCAGTCAGATATAGAGCACACAAAAAAGTGTGACAAATTGCAATGACAAGGTTGTGTTAGTAGCTTATGATGTAGTGAAATGAAAACCTGAACCAGGGAACACAGACAGTGGTGTGCTATGTGGTATAGGCATCCAAGTTCAGAGAGGGGGGAGGAGGGTGCAACAGGGGTAGGAGCACTGAGCCAGTAAAATCACCACTGCCATTACTGCCAGCCTGTAACATGCCGCTCATCAACAAATTAAGTCATTTTTCTTGCACTCAATATCAAGGAGTAGAGTGATGCAGTTGGTATTTAAACATCATGAAATATGTTATTAGACACGCACAGCTGGAAGTAAAGGAATACAATGTTTTGGTCAGAAGTTTTCAAGCCTGCTGGCTGAAACATTTAACATTTTACTTCCATCTGTGTATGTCTTACAGAACTGGCTTGAACTTAATACTTCACACTGGAACATCCAAGAACTTTGGGGAAAACAATCACTTTTTATAAATATTCTGTCTTCACCACCCGTCCATTTTGTCTTTCTGTATAA
This sequence comes from Fregata magnificens, assembly GCA_013389945.1. NCBI lineage: Eukaryota > Metazoa > Chordata > Aves > Suliformes > Fregatidae > Fregata > Fregata magnificens. The sequence continues at coordinate 32,678 of WAAD01022536.1, forward strand.
TAATCATGGAAGGACTTAGCATAATCCTTGCAAAAAGCTTGACCCAGATTCTTCATTTCCTCTGAGCTAGTAACCAAAACTCTCCTGGTCCTAACCACCATTGTGTCTGAGCATCTTATATGATGAACAGCTCCATAGATTTTATCATTGCAACCAGCAAGACGGAGAGGCTTTGATCCCATTTTTCAGACAGGCAACTGAGATATGCAGTTGACTAAGAGGCTTGCCCAAAAGTTCACTCAGTCTGTGACTGACCTAAGAATGGGACCCATGTTTCTTTCAGTGCTCTCTCACCCAAAATAATCCTCCTAAATTTCCAGAATCTAAGGGAAAAGTAGTTATAAAGGCCAAACAATCTGAATCACTAGCACACCCTGCCCAGAAAATGCCATACAGGGATAATACAGGCCCCTGGCACTGACTGATATTTGTATTTTCTTTGGCCCCAGAATTCTTTCTGTACTATGCACTGTATGAACACAAAGGCAGGATCCCTACTTTAATGTGTACTTCTTTGCCATTTGTTGATATCCAGTCTATCCACTTCCCAATTCTTCCAGACTCCTCAAAAATGAAATCTTCATAATTTTTTTCATGAGCCAATCTCCAAAAGAATGATGGATTCATTGAATTCTGATCTCTTTACTCTGAAAAAAAAGTTCTTTTTACTATACTCTAAAGACATATCTCAAGCCTAACGTCCTGAGCTTTCTCTCTTCACATCTGTTATATTAATGACTAAATGATCACACTTAACAGAGCAACATTTCCAATATTTAATGCCACCTCACACACATTAACTCTTCTTTTCAAAACTAAATGGAATAAGGAATCATTATTTGTCTTTTGATAAACTGACATACATGTATGTCCCTGTAGAAAAGCAAAAACAAGGTAGTAATGCCTCATACTCTTTCAAAGCCTCTTCATTCTGCTTTCTGAATTTCCTTCCACTTCAGACAGTAGAGTATCTCTTAAAATTTTACATGAATACTCAGTTTATTCTATTTTCCCCTCATATTTTCAAGTTCTGGTGTGTTACAGAATTTTGTTATATATATATGGCAATATGGAAGTCCTTAGGGGAAATTTTGGCATCTGAATAAAATGCAGCTTTGTTGTTTGAATTGTTTGGCAAAAAGAATGCAGAACGTATTTCTTGGCAATCAGGAGGGTGTTGAGTTTCTGGTTTGAAGGAACAGATGCACAAAGAACTCTTATCAAAAAGAATATGGGGACGTGACATGACTAGCTAAATAAGTACAGTCCTGGGGAGAAAATGCCAGGTGATAGTATGCTTTTTAATCTGGGAGAGAAAGGTTCTAACCAAACAGGAATCAATAATTGGAAACTGAAGCCACCCACCTCCAAATTAGAAATCAGGCACAGATTTTAAACAGTAAGAATAATTAACTAATGAAATGAACTACAGAGGAAAGCAGTAGGTTCTCCATCTGTTCATCTTCACCAATCAAGACCAACTGCCTGTTTTTTTTTTTTTAGACAAGCTTTTTTCAAACACAAATTAGCATACTTACTGCAAGGGCAACTGGGTGGAAATCTGAGACTAGATAAACTAAAGATTCCTTCCTGCAGGTTGCAAAATCCTCATTAAAAAGGTGCTGTTCCTTAGCTAATTGAAACACTAATATTAACACAGGAAATTAAAGAGCAATCCAGGGTTCCCAGTACAAAAATATGCCTTTTTGAACAGCTAATGCTAAAGGTTCCCTTATCAGTAGTCATGATACCAAAAACAGAGATTGGGAGGATTACCTCAGTCCATCATACACTCTTTGGACAGAGCCAATATTTGAGCCTGAAATTAATCCTAACACAGAGAAAGTGAAAATGCAGTGAAATAGTTAACAGGAATCATTATGGACAGCTAAAGAATCAGCCTGTAAATTGTGTTTCATAATTTCAGGTTTTAAACGGCTGAGCGCTTGCTTAGAGAAAAAAAAAGTTCCTCTATCCTTACATAAGATCAGTCCTCTGTCTATATGGAAAAGGGCTGTACCCTTTTAACTGTGTCAAAATTGCCTAAGTAAAATTATTGTTAAAAGGTCTTCTAAAATCAGCTCAGGTTCTAGAGTTAGATAAAGGCAAAACAAATGAGTAAATGAAAGTTTGTCAATTCTCTAGCATGAGATAGAAGTCTAAACTAAGTTACAATAAACTTCCTCTAAGAGAGATAAAGATGCAGAGTGCTGGCTGATTTACTCATTTTTGCTGTAGAACCAACCTAACCAGGTCTGGAGGAAGAGAAAGGGGATCAGAAACCTGAACACAATGGTTCTGATCTTCGTAATACTACTTCTGTTGGGTGGAGAATACCGGCTTCTAAACCAGCTGTATGCTGTAAAAATACAAATGTACATGCACAAAAACTGGGTTAGGACTATACAATGAAAGCCTTTATATAAGCTAGAGTCTGCTTGAGACAATACTGTAAATGATTAATTATTATAGCATATTTTAAATAGTTATTAATTGCTAATGAAGTGAAAGATTATATGAAAATAAAACTATCTTTGTTTTTACCACTTAGGTGAGTATAAATGTGCTCCTCTAAATGAGTTTATAACCACACATTGCTGGCATATGCTTGATACAAATTTGAAAAGAGACTTTTATACTAACTACATTGTACATAGTTTAAAGAAGCCTTCGTGTTGCCCAATTTACAAGTTGAATGTGGATATTTTGTTCAAGGTAATCCCTTCCTAGAGGAAGAATGAGTACAGTTAGTCTTATTTTAATTTAAAGTATGCCAATTATTAAACCAGAAAAGTCAGGGTTAGTTTGACTTTGACTTCAACATGTTCTTCTGATGCTCCTAATGATTAGGAACTATGAACATCAACTACACTGAGAAAGACTTGGGGGAGCAGTCTGTCTTACAAAGTGCAATGTGAAAGCAGTCAATTGGCTGGGGACCAGGAAGGTCATATGGTAGAACTGGGCATATCTCAGAGCTGGTGATGAGTACAAGGTAAACCTGGGGTGTTATAACTGATGGAGATGCCAAATTTGATGTACAATCAGATGAGGAGAGAGGTGGAGGTAAAAGAGAAGAAGATACTATAGAAACTTGTTTTGGTAGAACCTATACTGACATCAGGAGCTTAATTAATTTTGAAGGGGAAAGTTGTGGTATTATTTACTTCAGCTTCTTTCCTGTGAACCCTCTTTTTGCATCTTAGATACATCCGTTGAATAAGCTAGACCTCTTGCATAAAGGTTGGACATTGTCTGACATAAAAAGCATGCAGTTCTTTTGAGTTTTGTAGAAAAAGGTTTCTTCTTTGGCCAGCAAAGGTAAGCAAAATTTCCCTTGGTTTAGGTTTTGTAAGAGGCCAGGGGAGCCTTGTCTCAAGAAAATGACCTTAGGAAAAAGTGCTAAAGATTGCTCCCCTCCCCCCAAAAATAACAATAAATCACTATTAAAGACTCAGAATCCAGGGCTTTACAGTATTATATATGAACTCTTTGGCCACATCCTCTTTCTCCAAAAAAAATCTTTTTCCTTCTAATTCTGGATCCAAACCCTAGCATCTATTTTCCCCTCTTAATTTGGTAGTCTCACTATTTTGTCATTTTTATTGTCACTATAAAAAAGAGAACCTGATCCATAGACAGGTTCATTTTTCCACAGTTGTGGAATCCCAGTCACTTTCTGCTCTGTGTGAACAAACAGATTTGTACACAGCAAGAAATTTGTATTTTCCAGGTATTAGTCAATGCCTGCATAAAATCTCATCTGCTTCAGCTTTCCTCACAACTAAACAGATAGAATAGTTAACTGTAAAGCAAATTTCACTGCTCACACAGTCTAGGTTTCCTTACGTGCAATGCAAGGAATAAGGCAATTTAGTATGAATATAATTTACCTTCTAATGTAGGTGGCCTATATATTCCAGTAAATGTTTACCATTGCCCTGCTCTAGTTAACCAGTAAAACACTGAATAGAAACAGCTCACTGTATACTTTTCATATAAATGACACTAAAGGACTCTTTTTCACTGGCCTACACAGTACTATAAGTGCTCAATAATGAAAACATGAAATGGATTCTATAAATGTGCTCCTAACATATAAAAGGATATATATTGCCTGAGAAGCTTGGACATACAGAGAAAGTATTTTTCTAGAATGTGATCAAATCTTTAAAATTGGCCCATAGAGAGAGATGGAGCTAACATTGCTTACAGTTCCTCCCACGAAATCCCTTAAAAATGCAATAATAGCAAAGTTGTGAGACTCTTTTGTCCCACTCCCAGGCCTCTCAGTATTTCTTCACCCAGTCTGTAAGTCTCCATATTTTGGACATATGACTTAAGGAGGGAAGAAGGTATGGGATGGGGGCTGTACGATGGGAGGCAGGTTTGGGGACAAAGGCAAGGCTATGGCAGCAGGCTGAACCTGGGAAGAGCTTGAATTCAGAGAGCTCCCAGTGGCAATATGACACCGGAGCCTCGTGCTGTGGCACTTGCAGAGCTCTGGGTGCCAGATGCAAGCAGCTGGTGAGCCCATCAGCTGCACCTGGCAGCGGGCCACGGCGCAGCCCTGGGAATGCCTCAGTTGTCAGATGTCTACAGCAGGAGACCTGACAGATCTTCTCCTCCTGTGAGATGATGATGTTTCATACTTCAGAGATTAATCTTGCACCCACTAGTATCTGTATTTATTTATTCGTTCATTCATTTATGATTTTTCTGTCCCAGACTTCAGTGGAATCAAAGTTGGGACATTAATTTCTCATCTGAAGAATTCAAATGGGAACCCTTAAGTATACCTCCTTTTCCACTGTCCAAGTAAAATGTTACTTCGTAAGAAACTGGGAATAAATACATCATCAGACAGAGCTGCACATGGTAGGAATCCAGAAGAGTGGCAGGCTGTCTGCAGCCCCCTTCCTTCCCTCTTTACTGGCTAAGGCTGCCAAATGCAATAGCCAGTAAAAACAGGACATTAAAATTCTATCACTGACTTAGAAGTACTATCAAACCCATACAGTGCACTCTTTGCACAAGCTCATTTTCCACAGACAGGAAAATCAAAGAATCCAATAATAATGGAAAAATCATCTGGGAGAAGGGGAGGAAAGGGAGGCACAAAAGAAAAGAAGGTCCTCTGCTAGGAAGCAGAGGGAAGTTGAAGTCAGTTGCAAGTGCTCACAGTCCCTTGGTAGAAACAAAGTAGATCAAGCTAATTCCTCTCCCTGTGCACAGTCAGTTTGGCATTCAGAGACACAAATGTCTATCATCCCAGGAAGAAACCTGAAATAACTTCATCAACCAGAATTTTTAAAAGGTGACATAGCTAAAATTCCCCTGTGTCCTCTGCTGTCCCTGCCACTCTTCTCAGTCAAGGTACCATCAAAGAAAATAACTACTTGGCGTGTGGAACAGTCACAGTCCACTTCTTTTTTTACAAATTACATGAATAGGTAAATTGAGGCAGGGAATGACTAAAACTGTAGTTTGCTTTTTAGCCACAAGCTACCTGATAGGAGGTTGAGCTGCAACAGAGCTTCCTCTTACCTTAGGGACTCAGCATCACATGCACAGTATCTATGCATCATCCTTTTTAGAGGGGAGAGGAAGCTTGTTAGATTTCACCTATCTTGCACCTGATGGGAAGGTAGAGCAGTTGTGGAAAGGACAGCAGCTCTGTTGCCTACCTGAGAGTTCATCTACACTGCTGCTTCAAAGACATCATTAACTCCGGCTGAAGGCAGAGTCTGTAGATATGTTTTCCCATACTATTTGGGGTCATATTAAACTTCTGGGTGTCCTGTTTGTGCTCACTGAAGCCTGTGGTGTTCTGCTTTCTTCACAAAGTACCAGCAGCAGCTCTAACTCCACCGCTGTCTTGATGCCCAGAGGGGCAATTGATAAGATCCTGAAGACAGCCATAGTTGTCCTACAAAAGGCAGTGCAGACCTAAATCTTACATCTCTTAGGCATGTGTGCGAAGATCTCAATCTTGATTTCCTAACAGAATCAAGAAAGAAGCTTGCATTCCCCAAATCCAAAATTCTCTTACTGCATTCGGAACCGTACAAAGCTCTGATAAGAATGAAAATGTAATAGCGAACATTTATATCCATATCAAGCCATTCATTCTAAAAGAACCATTTTTCTATATATATAGAGAGACAGGAATTAGTTAAATGAAATGAAATACAGCCACTTCTGCAATGGAGCACAGCAAATGTGTAACTCTACACAATAGTTGAGGACAAGCAGTAAGGAAGGATATTATGCCCAGCTGAAAAAGTGTTCTCTGATTCATGAATATAGTTTAGTTTTGTTCCATTTATGTGGCCTTCGTTTTCCTATCCAAGCAGCTGGTGCATGATAGTGAAATCCTGCCTTCACTTTTAATCACAAAGGCACTTTAGTTTCAATCAGAAATGCACTTTATTTTTTCAACAGAAAATGAGAAAGCATTGACATTTTCAAAACACGCACTTTATATCACAAAAAGGTTGCTTAATCATGTACTTTGTTGTTTGAGCACTTTCATCTTTTAAATGTTTCTGAGAAGAACCTGCTTTCATTTCAGGTTAGGGTGCAAGAGCATATGAATCTGCAGCCATGCTGCTACTCAGAGTGAGGTCTGGTACAGGAAGCACCTGCTTTTAACAGAAGTTCGAGCTGGAGATAAGAAGATAAAGATCATCCTGGGTTTTAGCAGCTTTTATCCAATCAGAGGCCAGGATTTTCTTAGCCCACGTTAATAATTATTATTTAAGCATGACAACCTCAGATAATTTTGCTTCCTTGCACTAAATCTTCCTTGGATCTTGTGATACAGCAGCTCCCGTATCTGGGTCGTTATTCATTGTTATACAGTATAATGCCACTGAAGGATTAAGATGATATTAGCAAATGCATTATGAAGCCCCAAGTAATCAAGCTTAATGTAGAGCAAGATTTGGAAGCAGAAAGTATTCAGACTAAGATGTTAACAGTGTGTTATGGAAATGGTTTAATCTCTGGTTATAAGTAGCTAATATATGCTGAATTTTAACATCAATGTGCAACTTCGATTAGCATCTCCTAAATACATAATACCCATAGCAATCCCACTAAAAAATGGGAGCTTAATTGTCGCCTTACAGTCTAGTACCTTTCACCTTCATATAATGCTACCATGATGGCTTTTCAAAACGGCAAGAAGGAGAAGAAGAAAGAAGAGAGAAGAAAATCAACCAGAAGAATTTGTCGGCAAGACACTTTAACATCCATTTCAAAAGTCATAGATTACAATTTAAAATGGAAGTCCCCTTTTGAACAAAGAAGGAAAGGTTATGAGAAAATACAGTTTGAAATTATTGATGTATAAAGCCATAATGTGATTGCACCTGTCCAATAGCTCCCCCAAATGTACCAAATGGATATTGCTGAAACCTTATGGAAATAAGAGCAAGGGGAGATTTGACTACAGTGATTCTCATTACTGCTTAGAATGCAGGTTGATGTGTCTGACATGGAATATCTGCTTTCCTCATTCAGCCTACTTTATGGACTGCGTGTCAGATGGGCTGTATGTGTTCTGCTCAGATAACCTTGGAAACATGTAACAGTCATGCAAATTATAATTCTAGAAAAAGAAATAAAGTCAATTGACCATTGATTGTTCTTTTCCTTTATCCTACTCTCTCGTATAAGCATCCAAGTGTAATGATTGTGAACTCAAAGAATTTCTGTTTCAATGCACTTTATCTTTGCAGGTAATGAAGTTAGTGGAGTTAGTGGGTTCAGCTTTAGTTTTTTATATTTTCTGTTTTGCAGGTTGCTCCCCCCCCCCGCCCCCGCAAGGGCTATTTAAAAATGCTGCAGCAATTATCTCTTTTCTAGCATTGAAGTTTCTGTCTCTGCAGATATTTACCCAATGTTACACCAGAGCAGGAAGCAAATGACCAGAAACACTGATGCAATAAAAGAAAAGCTTTAACTTGGCTAGAACAGTAGTGAAGCACATGAGACATTGCAATTTGTTATTACAAATAGGCTCATATCCTGATCAGATATTGTTAATCACAATAGATTCACTTCCTTAGTTTATATGTTGGTCTTGGGGAAAAAAAAGTGCAATATAACTTCCCACCCCCACCTCTACTTCAAGGCCTTTTTGGCATCAAACGAATCAGCCCTTTTATTAAATTACCTTCCCTGAGATTCTCAGAGAAATATCCTTTGCTTCCTTCATTCAGTTTTTCAGAGCCAAGGTGCTGATGACACTCAGAATCCTCTTGGTATCTTTACAGATTATTTCTTCTTCTTCGATTCTGTACGTCAGAATTGATTCCCAAACATATTTATCTACATTTTGTTAATTGTAATTTCAAATTGTATTCTAAAGGGTATACATTTAGACTATAGTAATTTTGAAGGCGAGCAGTTATTTCATTGGGTTGTCACTCCTTCCAGAAATCAAACCCTCCCTGTCATATATAAATAGATTGCTTGATATACATGCAATATCCTGTCGGTGTCATGCACTCTTTTCTTTAATCTGACTGACATAGCACATAATAAAATGCTCACTTCAATATATGTCTGTGGCATTTTGCCTAATTCTGGGCTTAGTTTAATATTAGTCATGAATATTTCCTACAACTGGATATGAATTTGAATATATAAAAGGCACATTTTATGTTCATGTTGCAGCACTTGCTTCTCCCGTCTATTTTATTGCTTTCCCTGCTTGTGATGAATTAAGTCATCTGAAGAAAAGAAGAATGGGAAGCAACAGGGACTAGAGCCGTTATCTTTATCCACAAGCCAGGTGTAGCATGTGAGAAGGAGAATTGCATTCTTTGCACTTTATTTTCCATAAGTAACTCACAGCAGTGAGCTGGAGGGAGCCATCCTCTCCAGTGGCCATTCCAAGAGGAAATACTGAATTCCAGCATATTAAATCTCAGGCTTCTTTTCATACAAAGGTACTTGATCAGAATATATCAGCAATTTTATTCCATATATTTTATATGGATTGTTTTCCAGGGGAGGCAGAGATTGGGTTGACATTTTGTTTCTCTTCTGTTCTGCTGCGTATCTAAAGCAATATCTTCTTCAGATAAAAAGCTGTTTCCAATACGTGCCCTGGATGCTTAGGTGTTTGTCTGGGTGTTTTATAAGTGGAAATTACTGTAATGAACAGAAAAATATGGTGACTTTTTCCATATTCCTGCCAGGGAACATTCCTAAACATTCTGAGAATGATTTCACCAAGACAGTACGTATATACAACAGTCCACCTCTCATACACATATAATTAAAAAAAGTCTCTTTAAGGAATCTGTAAAGTGCTGATGAACCATGATCTTTTTCCTTGTCTATTTTGTCTTCTTCTTACATTTAGTGCCAGAAGCAGACAAAAGGTGAACTGTTCTCTTAAAATGTATTTGAGCTCTATTTCATAAGAATATACAGAACTTGATCAACAAGGGGAATCTAACCCTTCCCTGCTGGTTTTTAAGACATCTCGTGCAGTCAAATCTTCCTGACTGACTTTCAAACAAATGGCCTAGTGCTTAGGTCTGTGGTATTAACTATTCTCCCTGAACATCTGCTCTCAGTTTAGTTATTTTATTGAACTGATCTTGAGGGTCATTTTGGCCCTGGTTTCTGGTTGTTTGCTGGAGACACATTCAGATTTCCTTTTGGGAGTGTTCAGTTGTGTATGACTAGTGAGGAAATCTTCTTAATCCTTGCATGTTATATAAAAACTGCCTTGCACAGTAGTTATTTTTATTGTAATTGGAGAGTTGATGGGGATTCTGAAGATGTCCATCTATTTTTTCAGTTTCTGAAGATAAGAATGCATTCAACAGAGTATCTTTAGAAAAATAAAATTATTGAATGGTACTTTTACTTCTGTTATTGGACTAGATACTTATGCATCTACTTTTATAGCTGAGAAGGAAGAGTTAGAGAGCATGTTCAGAGACACATTTTGATTAATTTGTGATGTTTTCACCTTTTCTATGGCTATTTGGTCACCTGAAACACATATGAGCTGAGGTGGTTTTAGCTTTTTCCCTTTTAAAGACCAGGAAATGAATGTTATAAAAGGGAACAGAAGCAATGGCTGTCATTTCTGTGCTTCAGCAAGTCAAAAATATTTAAAGTACTACGGCATTTCTGGCTTACTATACCACCTACCAAGACCTGCACATAACTTGTTGCTCTTAGAAAGTCTATTTCACCATTAGGCAATAGATAGTTCTTTTTTCAAAATGCCTGAAATGGAATAGAGTTTCAGACTCTCTTTCAAATCTCCCTGTGTTTTATTTGTCATGCAGAAGTACAGTCTGTTCTGTCTACGTATTGGGTGACCTTGCCTCCCTA
>WAAD01022549.1:7245-18783 GCA_013389945.1 Fregata magnificens
TGACAGCATCAGCTCATTAGTGAGACGCCAAAAAGCCTTTGCAAGGGACAGGTGGGATTTTAGGTGGGAGGACAGCTGGGAGGATGGGGAGAAAGAGGGCAAGGTGAGAAGGGAAGGAAAAGGGCTTTAGTTTAGTATAGGGCCTTAGTGAAAACATCCTTCCTTCTTCAGATACACTTCCACCTACTTGAGTTACCAGAAAATAACAAATTATATCCACTATTACACTTCAGTTGTGCCAGAAGAGTAAAAAGTGTTATATTTCAATCAAAGTATAATTTATAAATACCTTCACTTATGGACCTATCTGAGACTTTTAATAATGCAGGTTAATGGCTGAAAAATGAATTTCTGTGCCCCCCAAGACAGGTCTTTCAATATTTTCTAAAACAGGAGCTGCTAATGAGGTGATACATCAGGCTGAAATTCAAGCCAATATAAAAAATGTATTCATCCTCACTGTGCATAAACACAACCTAAAAAAAGTTGTTTTTCAATAGGAAAAAGCACATACATTAATACCCAAACAAGGAAGATGTTATACAGAAGAACAGCTACCAGAATAAAAAACTCAGGCCTCCAGATCAATCCTGTATCGTCAGCAACCTTAATGGTAAACAGTTCCATTACCAACTCCTCCATTTTTAGGAGATTAAAGAGACATGGTGTTTCCTGGGTATAACCACATGTCCCTTAGAGCAATCAAGCTAACGAGATTGCAGGATTTCTTTTTAAAATGTATGTGATGGTGGTATAAAGACATTAGAAGCTAAATATTCCTATTCACTAAATGGGTTCAACAGTTAGTCACCAAGTGTTCTAAAATCAAGTCAGTTATCAATTACAGTTTATAATGCCCTTCATAAAATTGCCATCTCCGTTATGGTTTGTCACAGTCCTTTTGTACAAAGGGCATGACACCTAAGAGTGAAAACAGATTTGGTTTTGGTATGGATCACCATCTTCCAAAAACTACCCAAAAAATATGGAAAGAAAGGTGCTCTTGGCCTTGCCACACTTGAGAGAGCTGGAAACACACCTTACATTGCCAGAAGCACTTTTGATGGTTCAACGTGTAACCAGTTCCCTAAACAGGATAACATACACCTAAATGATACTAGCACCTTCACCAGTGTGATTTTATCAGTCAGGGTGAGGAGAAACACTCGCGCAACCCGGAAAATGTGCCAGTGTTTCTAAACTACATAGAAACCAGGACAGAAATAGGTTCAGAGGATGCACTTTTTCTACATTGGAGTTAATTTCTAAATGGGAGATAATTTCTAAATTTCAGGAATAAAATTCATGTAGACAATGAACTGCCTGGAAAGAAAAAATAATCACACAAACGCACATACAATATTCAGAGGAATAAGCGGGTTTTTTTTCAAATGCTTGTTAATAAAGGCCTTCTTTATTTGCCTGCCTTGCCCTGCTATCACATCTCCAGAAGGAAGCAATGAGAATCCCGAGATCCCTCAAGACTCCAAAACCAAAGCCGGCAGAGTCAGGCAGAAGAAAGCACCTTTAAGCAAGCATTTGCTCAGGTGGTCTGCAATACCTGCTCCAGGACTGACAAAGAAAAGCCACAGTGGTCCCCTCAGCTGGAACAGTCATAAACACTGTCTACAGGTGTGTGCCTAAGAGATACTCATTAGGGCAGAGTTAAGAGCTAACAGTCCTCAGACAAAAAGGAATAGCACCAGCATCAGTTAAGCCGTCAATCTGATTTTTTCATGTTGATACAAGAAGGTACAAAAGTGCCCTAACTCTAGTGCCAAAAATCTGCAGAAAAGCATTAATTTTCCAAACTTCATACAAAACCAAAATAAGATGAGAATTCATCTACATATACAAAAAACATATCACGTGGGTTTACACAAGGAATAATTCCTAAATATCTCACAATATTGTTTAGTCATGGTATCAGTTTGAAACTGCTGCAATACTCAATGCAATAACAGAGACTATATAGTATTCACAGAATCACAGAATGGTTGGGGTTGGAAGGGACCTCTGGAGCTCATCTTGTCCAACCCCCCTCCTCGAGCAGGTTCACCTAGAGCAAGGTGCACAGGACCGTGTCCAGGCGGGTTTTGAATATTTCCAGACAAGGGGACTCCACAACCTCTCTGGGCAGCCTGTTCCAGTGCTCTGTCACCCTCACAGTAAAGAAGTTTTTTCTCGTGTTCAGGTGAAACTTCCTGTGTTCCAATTTGTGCCCATTGCCCCTTGTCCTGTCATTGGGCACCACTGAGAAGAGTCTGGCCCCATCCTCTTGACACCCACCCTTCAGATATTTATAAGCAGTAACAAGATCCCCCCTCAGTCTTCTCTTCTCTAGGCTGAACAGACCCAGGTCTCTCAGCCTTTCCTCATAAGAGAGGTGCTCCAGTCCTCTGATCATCTTGGTGGCTCTCCGCTGGACTTGCTCCAGCGGTTCCCTGTCCTTCTTGAACTGGGGGGCCCAGAACTGGACACAGTACTCCAGATGTGGCCTCACTAGGGTGGAGTAGAGAGGGAGGACAACCTCCCTCGACCTGCTGGCCACACTCCTTTTGATGCACATCAACACAGACAAACTATTTAGCCATCTTTGAAGGTTTACAACTTCCATATGCAAAAGATTACCCCCAAATTTAAAGTCATTTCTGTTCTAGTTTGGAAAACTAATCATGACCACTCACACAGCTGGATTTTAAACACACCACCCAGGAAGAGAGAAACAAAATAGAACAAGATAAGAAAATAAAATGCATCTCTAATAAGTCAAAAATTTGCACAGCCTGTATGCATACTTAAATGAGATTTGTTTTATTGTAATAGAATTCTGTTTTTACAGTATTTGACCTGGCAAAATAAGATCTCAATGATGAGTCACTGAATCTACAGTTATAACTGCTGATTTGCAGTACCATGTTGAAATCAGTGTCACATTCATGTCTCTAAATGTGATGCAATGACTACTACTACTGTTTAGCAATAGATCTATACAAATTTAAATGGACCGTGATTTTCCATAGTGAACCCTCAGACACGCTGCACTTACCATTGTTCTCATCACCTAAAACCATTAAACCACAACTAGTATTAAAACAGAGCCTCTGTTCTGTTAGTTAACTTCTGAATGACTAATATACACAGAAAAGAAACACCTTTGAGAGAGAAATAGGCAAGAAAGAAAGAAGAAAAGTGACTCAGAGTCATGTTTGTGAGATTTTCACAGCTAATCACACACAAGACTGATTCACTGCTCACCTCGCTCTGTTCACTCATTTTTCATATCATACTTTTCACTGCCCCATCAGCCTGCTCCACCAAGGTCAAATGAAGGAAATGATAGCACACATACCACACTAAGATTTATTATAAACAGATTTGCTTTCTTCTTATGTGGAGGAAATATGTTGCTGACATTACTGTTTATGAAAATTAAGGTAAGCAGTAGAGGCTATCAGATTGGATACATAATAAATGTAAAAATTTCAATAAAAAGGGAGTCATTTGTCTCTACTTATTTGCAGTGCCTGAAGATTATATTAAATCAACAGGACGATAAAAATTTCCAACATATAATATGAAAACTATCACTGCTACAGAAGTCAAGTACTAGCATGCCTTTTTTTTTTTTTTTTCCCCTTCCTTTCTTATACTTTAATTTAAATATCACACCTGGGGCATACATTCCACTTCAGTCAGATTAACAAAGCAAAGTCTCCATGAATTCATGTATGTAACAATTATGAATGAATGCACACCCAGAAGACTAGGCCCAAAAGTAACCCATTAACTACAAGGGATAATGTGCAGCATGTTAACTAACAAAACCAAGTGATTTGGCTATCAGTAAGTTCCTCCTTAGAAAGCAGAGTGGTATTTCACTATTTTAAATCAGTAACTAACATGGTGAAGAATTAATGAGTTACCTACAAACTAGCTACGGATTTGTCAAAAAGGCGGTCAAACATCAAACATCTTTCACTCTCCGTTGAGAAGCCAGTTTTGAAGATGCCCAAAACTCCTGTGTACTTTAGTGCCTGGCATGGAAAGAGAAGCTTCTATGAAAGAGAATAAATAAAACCATCTATTCACGTTGTCTATGAATGACCACAGCGCATCACTACACTAATTTTCCAGGAGTATAACAATTTTACTAAAGAAAAGTTTGTTGAAATGTATTTAACAGCTTTCTAGAATGTAAGCAAAGCATTTCAGTACTTATCTGAAAGTGTCAAATGATCTATTTTTATAAAAGAACTGGACATTTTTCTTGGTGTCTCCTCAGCTAAGCACAACAGAAAGATCAGTTTGTGCCATTAGTTTAGTTTTAACAGTTAATGCTGACACCTAAATGGGATGACTACAAAAAAAAAAGATGACTGAAAAGTACGGTGAATGCAGGGCCAACACACTCTATTTAGTACTTCCCAGTAGTAGCACTGACTAAAATCATATCCCTGTATTTACAGAAATACAGAGGTATAGAAAAACAAAGCAAAATGTCTAAGATGCCAAAAATTTTCTGCGAACATCAGATGTGTTATATGCATCCATGTTCAACATAAAAGTTAATGACTCTTCAATCTACATTAAAGAGACATCATGACAAAATCCACCTCAATGAAACGACCCAAGTAGACCCTCAAAAAATACAGTTACACTGAGAAGGACAGACCTCTAATCACACTTACCTATGTAAATGACTGGCAGTACTTTTTATTTACATACTTATCAAAAATGTTATCTAGCAAATGATTTAATGTTCTCTTCTCATATAGCATACCACAGGTGCTGCTCCTGACAAGGCATAAGGGACTTATATAAGGGCTGCATATAGCTGTATGTGGAGTAATATTTGACCTGACACACTCCCAAAACATCTTGCCCAGAACAGTAAGAACCCCACTGTTTTATTTTTTTATTAAAATTTATATAGTTTAATTTATATGGGGGGGTGTGGGGGTGTATATATATCTGTAAATAAATAAATCACACATCTAAACAGCCAGGACACATGAGATGGAATTACAGGATCTTAACTTTCACTTTCATTCTCAATTCAAAAATTTAAGGAAAATGGAAGATTACAAGTGGAGAAATTGCAGATCAGTGTTTTGGGGTTTTCTTCCATAGAACTCCACTTCATAACAAGATTAAATCCTCTTTCCCAGGGAATCTTTCCACAGTATTACTTCTTTGCAAGAACAGAGGATGCAGCAAATCATCTCCTGATGTTAGCCAAATTACTTTTAAAAACAAAGTAAATGCAAAATATGTAATCTAAATCAAAATCTCTTATGCCCTAAGAAACCAGTTACTGCTTGCACTAACAGCAGCACCCGTATTTGTCATCTTTGATAAGCATATCTTTCCTAACCAAAAAGCTCTAAAAGACAAAGATTATCCAGTTGCCACTTCTCTTTCAAGAAAGAAATTTGTAAGTATACACTGCATAAGAGATATACAGCATCTCCTTCTTCCACCAGTGTGATCAGAATTACTCTACCTGATTTAGAGAGTCCTCAAAGAGAGAGTACAGGGTAAAGTAGCAGATGATAGAAATAGCTCACACCAGCAATTCCCATGCCTTCCAAAGACACTCGCAATGCATTCAAGTGTCCACATCCTGCAACCACTGTACATGACCACAGGCTTCAAAAACAGGTTAGCAAATATATCGTATTGCATGAACAATACTAGTTTTTCCCACATAACTTCCATGCATCTTTCCAAGTCCAAAATAATTCCCTGGAGATATTTGGAGACTCTACTAATAAAGACAAATTCTCCAGTTTAAAGATGGTTATGTGTTTCATGGATGCTCTGGAAAACCCATCAGTAAAAACAATATACTATAATTATCTTAATAGCAATTTATGCACTGACATGCATAAGACTAAATTGCCTTTGTTAAAATTCCATTAAATGCATTGTCTTACTACGTAAATAGCTGTTTCCAACATACTACTGAAGCCAACAACTGGGGAACAGTTTCTCTTTACTCTGATCAATTGCATTTTTCCCCAGTTGAAAGCACATCAGGGTGCTACATGGAAATGTCTTGTTAGCACAGCACATTCGGTTTCTTTATAATCTGCTGAGGGGAAGGAGGAGGTAACAGGTTGGGCCAAATCACGTTCTTCAAAGTGTCTGTGTGAATCTAAAGGAATCCCACTGGAGCCAACACAACCACCCAGAGTTGCCAGCAGAGAATATTCTCCCCACTATGTCGTACCTAAACCTTTTTTATTTGCATTCTTTGCTGAAATGATATTTAAATTTCTAAAACTAAAGCAGTTGATAAAATTAAGATCTACTGATTTGCTCCAGTATGGTAATTCAGATTATTCTGTTTCTATATAAGCAGTGAAATAACAAAAGCCACCTTGTGATCCTCTCATGTAAATAAAATTTGGTAGTAGTCTAAAGCTACAGGTCTGTTTCTCTTAAAAAACAGACAATAATATTGTGGTACTGAGAAGCTACATGAGTGGGAAAGCAACCGATTTTTCTTCTTTAAAAAGAAAATGCACATAATGGGTTTATTATTACCATGCATCTGAATGGAGTATCCAAAGGTGTGCCTCCTAGCAGGAGCACAGTTTGTAAGGGAAATAAATATTTTTATTTATGATAGCAAAAGCAACAATAACTGATTAAAGTGAATTTAGTGAAAACATTAAAATAACAGCCGTGGAAAGAAAATTTATTCTGCCTTAGCATACTGTGTGAACTTATTGAAAATAATCAAGTGCTCAGTTTGAATTAACTGAGTGTGAGTGAATCTCAAGGCAAGGAGAGAAAGAGATGGCAATAAAAAGCACTAACAGGAATTTGTTAGCTCCTTCTGCTGCTTAGTTTCTTCATATATTTTAAGAAAATCTGCAAAGATGCAAAGAATCCTCCTGTGTTCGGTTAGCAGTAAGTAAATTGCTGTGGGCTCCGAGTGCTGGAATACTTTAGCAGGCAATTCCTCTCTGTCTTTCATTCTGTTTGTCTGTGTTAAATTCCCCCTCTGCCCTCATCCATTCTCACATCCAGTTCCCAGCTTTGTCCATCCATCAATCCACACACTTTGTCAGTGCTGACTTCATCCTGGCTCTCACAATCACATCCAAGCAAGGCTGCTGCCACGAGGGAGCTTTTCGCCTCCCATCTGCGTCTCCCTGATCTGCTGACTGAGGCCCTGACGCTTGTCGTTTTCTATTGCACAGGCAAGCAAAACCACTAATACTAAACCTGATTTCTATCGCGCAGCTTTTCACCTTTCCTATCGGGAGGAACAGAGAAAGAGACAGACAGACAGAGGAGGGGAGAGAGAGAGATGTTTGCTGAATTTTCTAAAACAATTCGTACTCTAGTCAGGTTGAGGCTCAATTCATCTTCAGCTCTACAAAACATCAATAGAAATCACAAGGAGAAAATGTATCACTAATTAAGGGTTGATAAGCTCTATGTCAAAAGCAGTTTAGGGGAAAAAAAAAACCTCACCAGCTTATACAGATTCTCTGCCAGCTGAAATCCATACAGCAGTTTCATGGTAACTTTAAGTTAAAATCTCTTATAATTTTCTGGCATAAAACATGCTGTCTTAAAAGCAACATTCTGGGAAAATAACACACCAAAAACAGATGTGGCTTTATTCAAAAGGTAATTTACAGAGATCTAAATTTCAACTGGAAAACCATAAAAGATGACTAAGGAAACAAGTTGTTACCTAGCAATGAAATGATATTAAATCCTTCTTCAGTGTTTTGCCTGCTTCCTTTTCTCAGTTCAGAAGTGCAATATTCTAAGCACCCAATGACTCCTATTAGTATTTTTCTTTTAATTAGTATCTAGACACTTGATAAAACATGGTGCTGCTTCTTAAAAAAAAAAAAAATCACCTCAGCAGTAGCTACAAATGACAAAGTTCTTCAAACATTCCATTTGTGCACTGCAAGGTAGAAGCAGGGTGGAAGAGTATATGTTATCACTAAATCGGCAGTTAAGCAAGCAAAAGCATTTTATGAAATGGAAATTAACTCATTTTCATCATTATCATAAACTTGACTCTACCTGTAAAAACAAACTGGAACAAGAATGTTTCTGACAGGTCATTTTAGGAACAGAAATATAAAGCTGGCATGAAATCACTCACTACGGAACTAAAACCTTCCCACAAAAAACTTCTGTGTCCTTGTATAAATCTTTTTGCCTAATTGTGTTTCAGTTTACAAACCGCTCGCTCACGACAACTTTGTGAATGCATTATTTAGTTCACTGCTAATGAAATATTTTAATAAGTTTGAATGAAAGATCCTATTAGCATAAACATTTGATCGCTATATGAGCTGTACAATGCACTCCAAATATTCCGGGAGTTGCTGGGCTCTGTTTTCAGTCCCGGTTATTGTACTAACTATCCCCTTACTGCTACGTTCAGAAAATGCTGCTGATTCCCCACTTTTCAAAGATGTAGAATGAAGGAAAAAAAAAAAAAAAAAAATCTAACAATCAGGCNAACAATCAGGCCCAGGCTTTTTTCTCTCATCAAATCCCTTCCCTCAGGCAAACTGTTCTTTCCTCAAAGACATACTGACGTACCCAAGGATCACTTTCTGTCTGCATATATATGTTTAACTATAATATCACATATATAATTTACTTTTACCTTATTAGTTATTCTTAGATAAAACTTGAACATTAAGCCAATAAAAGAAAATACATGAAAGAAGAAAAAAGAGAGAGACTTGCAGGTGATCTTAGCTAATGAAAATAATGACCTTCTCCCAGCATGCTTGTATTTGTAACCAGGGTCTTCCTGCCATACAACTTGTATTTCATTTCACTTACTAGGAGAGACAGAACCCCAGAGGAACACCCCACTTTTATTTCCTGAACCATTGGTCTCAGATATGTTTCAGGTACAATACAGTAGAACTGAAAAGCAGCAGAAGAAAGTCTTCTTTGCTGTGCTACTCTACACATCAGACATCTCTAATTAGACAGCAACAAAATTTTATTAATAGGCTGGACATTATGGAATGAGCTTGTTATAAATGGGCCCTGTCAAAGCCTTATTCAGCTACCAAATGAGTATTCTCAGTTCACTGCTCGCATCTGAAGCATCACCGCTGGTGCCGGATAACAAATGATTGCTATTAACCGTATTGTTAGTAATGATGGCTGAAAACAAACAAAAACCCATAAATAACAGTCTACAGAAAAATTAACCCATAAACTTGATAGATATCCAGCTGAGAAATAATAAATGACACTTTGGATCCTGCTGGGAGAAGCTAGTGGTTTTTGTTTTCTTCTCTGTCATTAACACATTTTCTGTGCTAAAAATTAGATTCTGATATATAATTATCAACGCTTCCAGATATTAATTCTGCTATCGCTCCCTCTGTTACTCTGCTGGTTGGATGTAATGTTATTCACAGATTACTCTGAGAAAACACATCAAACACTTAACAGAGCAGGTCAAAGTGACAAGCAGCTTTTGCTGACAACACCAACCTGCACAGCCTTTTTTACCAGGGACACAAAACAAATTTCTCATATTAATTAACTCTGGTTTCTTTGCAGCTAGAACAAATCTTCGCTATGTAATGTGAGCTAAGCATATTCCCAGCTGTCCTAATGTAGGCTGTATTGAGGAGGAAGAACTGACAATTATTATCTTGCATTTATACAGTGAAATCCACATTTGTTAACATCCCAGAGAAATATGCCTATTTTCACAGCCAATTAAAACAAGTTTCTTTTTACCAGATATAGTATCAGTGGCACAGCCGTGCTTTATCTCTCCTTTTAGGAGGGGGGAAAAAAAAAAAAAAAAAACCCAAAACCCCACACCTATAAAAAAAGACTAGGATGTTTTCACTGAAGACAAAAAAGCAGCCCTACTTTATTCAACAGAAGAAAATTTAAGAGCAATTATTCACCTGCCTCTTCAACACAAAAACTTTGCAAGCTTTGCACACAAACACAGCCATGAACAGGTTTTTATTAGACATTAATACATCTCAACTAGGAAACACAAGGTAATATCACAAAATAATTATGCATTACTACCTTGTAAATGTTTGTGTACACAAGTAACTTGAAGGAAAGTTACTGATCAGGGTAAATCATTTGTAGCATCTCAAGCCCCAGTCAGAAACAGATCCCTATTCTGTTGCATACTGTACAGACCAGGTTAGATGACACCTTCCTCACCCCACCTCACACCCCGCCCCGCCCACCCCTAAGACTTTACAGGCTAATTTTGTGCCCACGGACTAAAAGGCTGTTCACACGACCAAAGTTACGTATGCATGTTACCTTGGCAGGAAGACTTCACATTTTCTGGTTCATGCTCTGTGCAGTTTGCAATATTTTTTTTAGTACCACTCATAAGCCTTTTTTATAACACATTTTTAACTATTTTGACATATATTCATATTTGACTTACTGTATTTATAGTGACATTTAAGTTCATTCATTTGAGCAATGACTTTCAGTTCCTCAGAGTTCGATGAATAATATGCTTCAGAGTACTAAAGAAAAAAACCCTTAGGTAAACAAAATTAGAGGATATTAGCAGACGTAGATCACAGCTGTAAAGCGTGAAGAATGCATAGCACAAAGCAGACAATTTTCTGGACAGTATTTCTTCCCCTTCCCCCACCCACAATAAAGTATAAGAGAAGAATCGGAGCAATGTTTCTGCCAACAAGTTAGAAATTCCCTTAATTGCAATTATTGAAGGGAAATGGCTTAGTCGCTATTCACATGTTCTTTTTCAATTAAACAGGTCTCCATTACGTTCATAACAGCATCTAAGGAAAAATGTTTTGGAAAAGTATTTAAATAAATTAAAAATGAAGGTTGGAGGGAGTATTTCCTGCTCTGCATGCCTAGCTTTTAATTTCCACATTGTGTCCCCATGGCCATGTTTTGCTGATGACAGTCTGACTGCAAATCCCATACCTGCTATACACTACATTTTCTCAGTATCTGGCACTGTGATATTAAATAACTATAAAACTAGAAAGCCAAAATAACTAAATCACCTGGCAGCCAATTTCTGAGAGTTAAACCACAAACCCGGAAAATGGTGGAGTGTGTTGAAATAATGTAAAGGAAACCCATAAATTCAAACTTTATGTTCTGTAAAGAACAAATATGAAAAAGGCATCAAAATAATGAAAGATTGTTTATGTATTCTGGCATGAAATGGGAATGTGTTATGAGAGAGAGCGCAATGGCAGAGACAGATCGACAGAGCTGACAGTGTGGTATTCATCCTGCATGGTACAGCAGACGTCCTGCTAGTGGCAGTCGACAGCGCAATAAATCAAGGGCTCTCGATGCTGTACCTACAGCTTATTACATCCAAGATGACAAATAAATAATAATCCCTGTCACAGCGGCCCTTTGCTCAAGGATTGAGCCTGAAACCTTTTGCTCATCACTCCTGGTCTTAAGTGAAAATACTAGAACAAGGGAATTGAAGGCCACGGTTTACTGAGCTCATGAAACACAAAGCAAGCTGGCCACAGGAAC
>WAAD01022550.1:0-12746 GCA_013389945.1 Fregata magnificens
GACTCATGATCACATTTATTTCCTTCACTTAGTTATTCCTAACAAACACACCATCCTGCTTGCTCCTGCATTTCCTGGATAAACTTTGAGTGCCTATGAAGAAAGGGGAAGGCACTGTGTCTCCAAGAGTAGCATTTGCCCTGAAAGGACAGGAGAACAGGCATATAGAGTCCCAACAAACCCATCTACTACATAATAAAAGTTTCAGAACTGTTGCAGGTAAATTACTAATCTAAACAACTGTCTTCTCAGATAAGTGAGAAGACCAATGAAAATGAAAATATCTAGAAATTACTTCTCTTGAGATACGTGGACTTCCATTACACTGAGGGATCTCATTGATCTTTATTATCAGTGCTTGTGGGGTTATATATTGCAAAAGAAGGTATGTTCTACTCACA
This sequence comes from Fregata magnificens, assembly GCA_013389945.1. Classification (NCBI taxonomy): domain Eukaryota; kingdom Metazoa; phylum Chordata; class Aves; order Suliformes; family Fregatidae; genus Fregata; species Fregata magnificens. Next base: position 402 of record WAAD01022550.1, read on the forward strand.
GCTTCTCATCTGAATCTCAGCTAGTGCATACCTGATCTGAGATCTGTTTTCAGAAAAAAAGGTCCTTCCAAGATGCTTTCCTGTTTGGATGAATAAGAAGGAGGCAGAAAGGGATCTTCACCTGCCCTCAAAAAGGCAGGGCCTTTTCATATTAATTCACCCAAAAGAGGAAGGGCTGGAGAACATCACACAAGCATAGGAAGCCCTTAGACGACAGATAAAGAATACCTCTTATAGATTAGTACACATTATAGCCTCTGGCAGAGTACAATTGTACAAGACAGTGGAGTAGAATCTTCACTGTGAAATCCTTCAACCCCAAATGCTCTGCACTTCTGCAACACTCCCTTTCTGCCTTTTTTATCTAACAATCCCCTTTTCTCTAGTTCTGCTTCAAAAAAGACTCAGAAGATGTTATAAGTAGCTACTGCAAAGGAAAGCTGTAAGTTGGTGTCTCTGGCCTCTGAAAATCAGCTGCCACTCCTAATTAGCCCAGCAATATTTTGGCTTTATTTTCAGTGAGAAAACAAATATCTCTTTCTCACAAAACAAATTAGGAAACTCTCCATCAGGTCAGGAAATGACAAGAACTGCAGCCCTTTCTGAAGAGTAGAGAAATCCTTCCATGCTTCCAGAATGTCCTTATAAGTCCTGCTTCCTCTGATTTCCTCTGAAATTCAGCGTCTGAGAAGAATCTCATTCCTTAGGACCTTTCATGCCTTTACTTTTTATGAAAGTACATCTAAACTAAAAAACAACTTCAGTCTTCTACCATAAGGCGAACATTTCCAAAGTAGCCCCTACAAGACAAAGATGGAACATCATGCAGTATCACGTACGGCAGGTTCTCTGAGATCTATCCAGGATAAGCCTCAAACTTACGGTTACGTTCACAGCTTGAGCCAATTACTTTGTCAACAGTCTGAACAGTCTGTGAGGAAGTGCTCTGGCTATTCATGCAGCCCTTGTACTACATATGGGTATTTCAGTTTACTCAGAGCATGAATTTTGAACATGTCACCATGAAGTACAAAACTTTTAAGGTTATCAACTTTTTCAGTATTGTTCCTGAAGCACATACTGGTACTATGGACTAGAAAATCGCCGATGAATCTGAGCAGCTGGGGAGAATTAGAATCCAGGAATGTAGGAAAAACATTCAGAGAAGTTCTTGATTTTATAGAATATTATTTTCAGGATGGCTGTTTCTTAGGAACAGTCTGTTAAAATAATCCCAAGTTTGATTTAAGAAGCTTACTTTATATCCCCATGAGTTACAGAAGCATAAAAACAATCCATGTCAGCATGTGAATTTTAGGCTACTCAAGCTTTAAACAGAAATGGATGCTGTACTTCAACTATAACACAGCTGTTAATCTGCTACAGTTGTAAAACTGCCTGCATTCAATCTGCCAGATAATTGAGTCTGGTATACCACATTTATAATCAGAAGTACTTGGGGTTAAAAATTCCACCACAGATCATTTTCTTTTTCAGGAATTGATACCAACATAAAGGACAGTTTGGGTAGAACGGTTTTAGATATTCTTAAAGAACATCCATCTCAGCAGTCACTCCAAATTGCGGCTCTACTTCAAGGTACGTCATATTCAGTTATACATTTGTTAGAGACAAATAAGAATAGCATGGAGGAATATTAAGATATATAGTAATTTCTACTCTTTAAATATTTAATTATACAAAATAGTCTTTTGAATTAGAAATACAAAATTCTTGTTTGCTAGATACACAAAAATAAGCGGTTGAATATCTGAATTTCAGAGTAAACCATTTCTCTTTTTCTGACAATAGACATTAGCATGGCGTGTCACTTATAGTTACTCTTTGTACATTCTTCATTACAAAATAACATATTGTAATATTTCGCTGCAGTTCCATTAAATTGTGATAGTAAACTACAATCGAAATGCTTGATTCGTTCATAAATAACAACTATGATTGAAAGATGATGACAAATTTTCAAAACATTTCATTACCTTTTTCTCATTTTCCTTAAATTTCTAAAAAAATTAAACCAGGTAATAACTCTTGTCATTATAGCAGAAATAATATAATTTTGTTGTACATATGTTTGTCCTCATTCCTCGTCTTTCATGGTGTAAGACTGATGTAACTCTATTGTTTACTCTAGAACAAGTCAGTAAAGTGATGAAACATGAGCTAGTACATAACTCAGTGTTAAACATCATTCCTTCTCTTCTATGGAATTTGTTCCCTACATTTTCAGATTAGTCTTTCATTAACTATGTTTGACAGAGGAGTTTCCTGCAGGTATCATTGCTGCATCTCCACCTGTATTGATTATTCCCATCTTTAAATAAGCCATTTTAATCAGTTCAGTGGTGGTTCTACATATAAGCTAGCTCATGCTTTAGTCTCCCACGTAACTGTATTTCATAAGAACACCTCCTAGAGAAAATGAGGTCATGTGGCCACACTGCGTCCTTCAGGTTTCCTTTCTGAATAACTTCCAAACTTGCTAGCCAGCTTCCGTAAAGTTTTCCAGTGAGATGATGGACCGAAGATACAAAGCTCCTATAAGTATAATGAAAATTTTGCAGGCTGGAGGAGAGGTATTCTCTTAAGGAGCAGAGTCATGTTATAGCTGAACTGAATTAACAGCTTGCCTTGAGGTCTCCCTCTCTCCCTCCTTCCTATTTTCTTTTTCCCTTTCCCCCATTCACCACTTTCCTCCTCCCCTATTTCCAGCTACACAGTTCCCTTCCATATTCCCTGCTTACAGGAGTTTGCAAAGTGATCTGATTCAGTTCATGAACCAGTAATATATAAAATATATAATATATTANTACCACTATGTAGAGGAAAAGAGGATTAATATCATACTGAAGCGTCTTCAGTGGCAAGAAAAGGGTCAGTCAGAGCTTCCACTTTCTTAGACATCCAAATCAATCATCCTTCAGATATTAATCTAAGATTCATTATAATGTCACATCACCAACTAAACTAATTTTCATTTTAGTCTTTGCATTGTTCTGTTTTCTCCTCAGTGTGATAACCTTGCAGTCTCAACCCTATTGATGAACAAAGTTTCTTCAAAGTACCCTTGCTCTATGAAAAATAGAGTACCCAAACCCCTCTCAAGGGTTTGTCATGTTGATGGATCAGTATCTGCGCTTAGTTTTTACCACAAAAAAGAAATACATCAGTTTCAAGGCTTTTTGGTGCTTTGACATGCAATCTTTTTCACATGTGTGCCTTGAAAATATGAAGAAGACTGCGTAGTATTTTCAGCTCATACTAGTATGACAAAACTGTGCTTGTAACAAACAGCTGTTTATTTTTGCTCTGTCTGCCTTATAGCCAGAAGTGATGTGCAAGGATGAAAAATGTTTACAAAGTTGTCATTCTGAGTCTTAAGTAAACCTGAGGACCCCCTTCAGAACTCCCTTATGGAGCCCACTGAGATTCTTTTTCATCAGCAAAGGATTCACTGAAGCTTTAATCATCAATGATAAAGTTTGAACTGTGAGCTGAAGTTGAAAAATAAAATCAGGATTGGCAGGATTTAGTACTAGCACTGCTGATGATACAGTAGACTTACCCTCCTCTAAAAAGCCAGTTGAGTATACCCTTCACTGAAGTGTGGGCATTTATCCTGTTGAAGCTTAAAAATCAGTGAAGCACTGGGATTTTGGGAAACCTGAATGTGCTGTAATTGAGTTCGACTTCAGTGGGTAATGAATTCCATGCAAAGAAAGGGCAATTGCTGAGAGAGTTAGTGGCTTCCAAATACATTCCTGTTAAAGCTCCTGTCTTCAGACGATTGTCTGGAGAAGCTTACATGTCTCCTCATGTAGACTTACAGGAAAAAGAAATTAATGGTGTCAGATAATTACTGACCAGATTTTGTAAGTTTCTTCCTAATTTTTTTCTTTATGCAAACACAATGGCATTGAATTGATTCTTTCACCTTGTTGCCAGGGTAGAGTAAGATTTTATCACCTAGCATTCTCATTTTTACAATTTCCCCCTTGCATTGTTATGAGTGTTACTGTACAGTTTATAGTATTAACATAGCATAATATTTGTCCATGCCACAAGACATTAGCTTTCAAAATATAAAACAAAGGCTGAAAGATGCATATAAACAGACTGGCAGAAACGGACAAGGAAATAATGTGACTGGTATTACTGGTGGGCCTGATAGGTAGTATTCTGTCCTATATGGAGAGGAGTAACAGAGTTGTAAGAAGAGTTTTGAAAGAAAATGAGCTGGTTTTGAGGATATTTATGAGAAAATTCTTTGAAGAATTTGAAGAAGAAAGTAATTTATGTCTTTAAAAGCAGTTCATGCAGGCAGTAATACTAAATCTGTTCAGCTGATACTAAAACCTACAGGACTGGTAGTCTCCTGTGAATGAGGCCTCCAGAATTTAAGAATTGTGGATAGATGTTTCTATTAGTGTTCTCCCTTTTTTTAAGAATATTTACAAACCTACTTTTTACAGATTATAGGTTAAAAAGAAACAAAACCTTTTGCCAGTGAGGTTTTAGAAGGCATCTTAGTGTTTTTGTGATCTTTACATCTTTTCTCACTATCCTGAGAAAATAGTAATTGAAGTTTCTGCAAAAATTTTTTTGTGTGTTTGCAAAGTCTGCCATCTTTTTGGAGATTTTGGCACATTATCTGATAGAAGGAAAATAAATAACAAAATCACTTTAAAGAGCAATGTGAAAAAGGTTGAGTAAACTACACACCACCTGAATGTTTTTTTACTGCCTGTTAATTATAGATGGAATTATTAGAAATGACAGTTCAAGTTTTAATTCTTTGTCATTCATATATGCCCCATCCCATCATCTTCTGTGTCTTGCTCAGGTCTGAGTTGCCCTGAACTCAATTAAAAATACTTATTACAGTTTATATTCTTTATGTGGTGATGAAGAAATAGCTGTTTAAGCATTATGTACTCAAAGAGCAGAGAATTAGAATACTATGCCAAGTAAGACCAGTCTACTGGATGCATTTCATGGATGTAGTGAAACAACAGCATTCAGTGCTGAAGCAGTTAATTGTATTGGCACTTAGGGCTTTATAATTAGGCACTGAAGATAAAAGGGATGTTGCCAAGGCTAGTAGGCCTAAAATTAAACAGACCAGCTGTGTTTTAGTTTTAGCACATGTGAACGTGATGCAGGTGCATGCTATACCATCTTTCAACTCTTTCTCCACAGCCCACTATGCTCTCTATTAGAATCTTTCTCTTTTACTATTTCTGGAAGCAGAATTCTTGATATTATGAAAAAAAGGAGATAGTAGATAAACAGATGAAAAATGACACAAGCCCCAGGAAGGCACAATAAGCTCTGCTGCATAGACAGTATGGAGGGAGATGTAATGGCAAGCTGTTTCCTCTCTCTTCTGCTGAAGCTGCTTAAGAACCTAACAGTGTTTGTACATGTTGCCGAATTATTCATAAATGGAAAATGCCTAAGCAGCTGCAGAGCCAGGGTTCCTTTCTTCTCTCCTCTGCTTAAATAGCTTTGGTGTCATTAGCAGAGGCTTTCTTCTGTGTATTTTCACTCTCTGTTTCTCTCCCTCTCTTTCTGTGGACAAGTAGATCTTCCATTCCCTTGAGTGCAGGAGGCCACCCTCACTGGAAGGATGCAATAAGTTTCCAGTCAAGGATTTAATTACAGCTGGTGGGATGAAAAGAATTGGGATCTCAATCCCCCTTTGTTGTTTTTTTCTGGGGACTTCTCAGCTCCTTTTATAGGCTATTGTGCAGAAGCTGTAGAGTATTAACTATGTTTATGAATTAATTTAACTGCTGTTGTTTTGGGGACTGAAAGTTTAGCTGCACCCTTACCTGTCTCAGGATCATAGCAGTACTTGAGTGCTTGTTTCTGTTTATCTTCCCTGAACATGTGCACAAAAGTCTCCTTATGTGCCGATAACTTAAACATCTACTGATTTCAGGTTCCTCTGGGATTAAGTCAAACTTGAGTCATTCAGAATTGCCCTCTGAAATTTAGGAGACTGAAGTCAGCCCAGCCTGCATCTCAGCTCAAGTCTGTCACCTTAGCACACCTGAAGACAGCAGTAACCAGTCAGTTTTCTGTAACTGTTGCTGCTGTAAAGAGAAGAGGAATTGGGTCATGAAGTCTCAGGTGGGCTCCTTCCCAGGGGAGCAAGTGAGCTGTTTTGAGAGGAGCTTTTAAAGAGCTCACAGGCTAGGACAGGACTCAATGGGGCTGCAGGATCCTCAGCCAGATGCTGGGAGAGCCCTGGGGAGGGCAGAGGGTGCTCTGAAGATTGCTGCCCTTCAGGAAGACATGGAGTGAAGGAGGAGTAAAGATCCCCCTGCAGGGCCATGGGCCATGGAGGGGAGTGGTTTCTAAGCCAGTTTTATTCCTCCTGTCTAGTTAAATAGAGAGTCTTCTGTTTGAACGGGTGAGTGTTCAGATTTTTCTTCTAATCAAATTTGGCTTTTTCAGAGTTTAAAAAGCCTTTTGATCTCTTTAGGGGAAGTCACTCTAGGGAGGCTCTCCATGTGAATCCACCCCATGACATGGCTGAAGTAGGGTCTCAAAACAAAATGGAAAGGACCTCATACTTCATTTAAAAAAAAAAAATTGTTTGGGTTTTTTTTTCCCATTAAAAGGAAAACTAAAAAATTATCTGAGGCTAATGTAGCCATTACTCTAAAAGCCAAGGTTTATAAATAAAGCAAAAATCTTGACCCTTTCACCTCACTGAGGAATATCCTAGAGGAGCTGAAGTTAAAGCAAGCTATGCTCTAGAGGCTGAGCTTTTACTGTCCCTGGAAGTTTAGCAGCAGCTCCAGCTGAGCTAGGCCATGTTCTCTTTATGGCTGACCTTCCTGGCTCTGGCCACTCTGCAGAGAAGCAGCTGTGTTTCCCTGCTCACGTGTTAACGCTTTCCCTTCTGCTTAGCTTTGGCCTAACTAGTGTTACAGAAACTGAGAAAGCTGGAGTTCCAGCTGTTTGAACTCTACAGTGCTTGTTACCTTCCTGGGTTCATATTCCCCACTGCTCTTATTTCCACTGCTGTGTGACCACTTTTATGCTATTACTTTTTGTGTGCATGGCCCTATTTAGATTGAGTGGGGCTGTGTTAAAGTAAGATAACGGTAGAAAAGAATGCTACTAAGCAGGCAAAGTTTTTGAGATTCTTAGTATTAATCCTCACTGAACTGTAATCTGCCATTCAAGTCAACAGAAGTAAAATACTCCATTCTTCCCAAAGCAGTATGGTGAAGAAACATCTCTGAAGTGTGTAGTAACATATGCTTTCTTCACCCCTTACATGCTAGTCATGCCAGCTATCTTTGAAACATGGAACAGGATGACAGTAAGCTAGTGAAGGAAGTGTTATGAATCTGACAGGTCGTGTCCCAAACAGTCTTTACTCTCCCCTGTTGTAAGAATGATAGGCTTTTCTCTAAACTCTGTGAGACCACAGCAGGGGAAACTGTTCTGGTCATTAAGTGGTATAATTGACTAAGCTCGGCTTTGTTCTGAATGATCTTTCTTTTTTTGAGGAAAGTGATAGAATGCAGAGCAGTCTCTCAAGTATGTTGTAGTCAGAGCAGATGATGGTTACAGTATCATCTTTTTCAATGAGTTTGGGCAGGTTTTGAAGATGAATTTCTAGCCAGCGGAAGGTGAATAGAATTTGGTTGCTGGTGAAAGCATCCACTGCTTGTGTGTACTTTGTCTTTGGCTCTTGACATAGATCACCTGTTTTGTGTCTGTTTCTTTAATAATGTTATGGGTAAGTATACATTTGCCTAGACTATAAGCCTCTCCCAACTGAGTCCATGTCTTTATTTGCCTCGTATATATCCGGTAGAGTTTTCAATAGTGTAAAACCAAGTTAGGAGTAGAAGTCCCACAGAAGTCCAAAGTTTTAAGGGTTGCACTCTTACAAGGATGGCACACTGTTGGCCTGTTCTAAACCTCTACACCATACGTTGTGCTGAGCATTTTGTAGAGGTTTTCTGGAAGGAACTCTGCCATTTTTAAAGTAAGTATTTATGAGACGTGGGTTGACCTTGGGATTTCCTCCTCAGAACTAGCCTTCAGCAGGTAAGTGCATTGGTCTGAAAGTGGGTCCTGACAAAGAATAGAGTATTATTTTAAAACCACAGTCTTATATGAATATTGGACAGCAAGGTTAAAGTCCTTCACAATCTCCCCTGCATTTCCTTTCTTAATAATATCTGTATTGATCCAATAATTTTAACACTCCCACCTGGTAGAACTTCATTTTAGGTTTGCCTTTGGACAGTTGCACAATTATCAAGCAAATATTTTCAGGCATGAATTCCTTTTTACCTCTTATTTTTCTTTGGGTCTAGCTTCCTTTTTATTTCTCCTCCATCTTGCACGTTAACTTGGCAAATAATATAGTTGACAGAGCTGGAAAACTTTCCGGAGCATTTTCTCATGCTGCTGGTTTTCTCATGGTCTCTTACAGCTCATCTTTGCTTCTTCGCTTTCAGCACTACACAAAAAAATAGAAGTGCCCATGTTCATGTGAAGAAGTGTATGACATTATCCAGGGGACCACTGCCAGCCATCAAACTTAATACATGACACTTCCAAATTATACATTCTTTTTAAAAAAACCAACAACCTGCATAGCATTCTGAAACTGCATGCTGTTCTCTACCATTTCTAATTTCATTTTCTCAGATGTCTATTTTATCACAGATTGTATTTGGGTTTGGGGATTTGTTATTTGATCAGGAATACCAGCAAGCTAAACAAGCACATTGTAGACTGTAGAAATTAAATCAGGGAGATTTCACTTCCCAGAAACTCTTTAGTTCTTCAGTGTGATATTGATGAAAGCAGTTATTGTAGTTTGCTTTTGTGTGTGTTGCAACATATACTGTTGTGGTTACTGTTGGGTACCAAAAAGAACTTGTTTAAGCAACTTCAGAAAATCAGGAAAATGCTGATGGAGAATAACTGCCTGAACTGAGAACCAGTCGCTCTGCTAGGGGGAAAAAAGCACCACTATTGCATAAATTAATTTCTAATTTATTAGTAAATATTTGTCCTACAATAACATTCATTAAGGTCTTGGTGTTCCATTGAGCTAGCCTGTGTACAAAAGCACATGAAAATAATCTATACATTTACACAGAAATAATAGTAATGAAACTGAAGTTTAGCACATGCATCATTCCACGTTTTTCTCTTTTTGTAAACATCATCATGAAGGTGGGACAAGGGAAGTTTTAAGGAGGAAAAGCACAAAAATTTTGGAACACTGCTTTTTAGACTGCTAGTTTTAACTGAATTTGTGGATTGTATTCTTTTTTCTCATGTGCTATTTCTGTGCTGCAAGCAGAATATTTGGTTTTCTTAACAGTGTCAATATATCTACTTATTGTGAACATCCTGAATATCTTGACTAAAAACTCTTAACAAATTTAGAACAAAAGATGACTCTTTCAACAGTAATAATATAATGGAACAGTTACATAGATATTTCAAGGAGACAGGAAAAAAACGGGGATAGTTGCAACTCATTACTCCTACAATGAGACTTCTATAACAGTTTCAGCAGATTAAAGAACTGGCCATTACAGTGTTTCATAATACTTTCAATAAATGGTTGCCTTGCAGCAGTGTTTATGAATATTTACAAGGTTGTAATATGAAAAATTGGAAAGGCTTTAATGAAAAATGAAGTAGCAAATATACTTTTGATTGGAATAAACCCTCTTAATTCAGGAGTTTAAGTGTATGTCTATCTTTAATTTGCAGAATATATGGAAACAGGAAATGCAAGTATTTCAGAGGAACGCCCACTGGAGTGCGCAGAACATCAGTCTTGCATTTTGTCCCCAGAAGTTCCTCCGTCTCCAAAGGCTAAAAGTAAATACATGTACTCTGTGAATACAGAAGCTGTAGTGAATTTCTCTTTAATATTAAAATTATATTGCTAACACATTCATACAAACATACAAAATGAAAAAGAGAGATTAAGAAAGTTATTGATATTGNAAATGAAAAAGAGAGATTAAGAAAGTTATTGATATTGAGTAGTTTTTTCTACCATGAATTACCTATCTTGACTACACACACTCTAATCCATGTCATATAGGAAAGCAAAGAACTGTATTTTCAGAAAGGACAAGTTACTGATGGATTACAATGTATTACATTATTTGATCTTAATCTTTTTAATTTATCTGACCTTACACATTTCATAATCAAGTAAAACAAAAGGATACTAGATATGTCAAAGTACTCTGCAGGCATTGTTCACATTCAAGTTAAAGATTTAATTTAGTTTATCTTTCCCAGTGAGTACCTCTTCCAATTGTGTTACATTTGGATGCCTCTTTCAAAGATCATGTGTGTACTGCTCTTCCATTAATCTTCTAACATAGTCTTCATATACCATGACTATCTCTGTTGTGTGCATGTGCTTTCATCTCATGTTCTGATTCACCCTTTACACACCACAGCCACTTAAATAGGGCATTTCCTGAGTGTGGTCTCATCCTGATCTTCCATGAAAATCATCCTCCTGTAGAACCAAACCTGACTTCTCCTGTCTGTAATCAGCCAAAGTAAATGTAATTGACTGCTGGCAAATAACAAAGCCTGTCTTCTTTGTTTTTGTTGTGTGGGGTTTTTTTTTGGTTTTTCGGTTGGTTGGTTTTTTTAAACACCTTTACAGGGAGAGTTTTCATTCATGAGAAAACTAAGCTTACTGCTGCATGCCAGATTATGATCTTCGTGGTGATAGTAAACAAATGCTCTAGTTCCATTCATGTTTCCCATTGGGGAACTTAACAGACATATGGTGTATGAAGATAAATAGTTCTTTTGAGATTAGTAGAATCATGAAGTCAACTACCCTATGCAATAGAAATGTCTGTCCTGAAATGAAGTAGTAAATATTTTAAAAGTATGTTTTACTTCTTAAAGATAAGGTCATGAGCTCACATTCCTTGTTTCCACTTTTAAGGTATAAATACTGTAAAACGTGCTAGCTGGCTTTTGCTTGTCTATTGTGTAATCTAATTCCAAAGGAAAGAAATTGCACTTGATTGCGCTTCCCATCCATCTGTCTGCCATTCTCTGACAATCTAATTTCAAATAATTTAAACCAAATTTGGAAGAGGGATAGCAGTATCAATTACTTTCTGTGACTTTCATGAAAATAGGTAGCTAGATAGAGGAGAGAGACCTTAATTAGTACCTGCACTGAAAGAAATAGGCAAAATTTGTCTTGTATGTATTTGTTCTGGCAGCAATCAGCCAGCCAGTTAACATACACTTACTCACAGGTCAGTCAGCACCCTTGCAGTTCCAGTTTTGTCACATTCATTCTTGCTCAGTAAGAAATATTGCAGGCCATATGTGGGAGAACATGGGATTGGGGACATAAACATAATTCTGTAGGAAACAGTAGGCCTGTTTCTTTTTAGGGCACTGTATCATGATTTTAGAATAGTTCTTAATATTTAGGTATCTAACTTCCAATTTTTATTATAATATTAATCTGGAACAATTGCAATTTTCTAATTAAAAAGCAGAATATAAATAAAGCTGATTATATCTTTGTTTAATTTACAAGTTTTGTGCAAAGTTACCATTGACTAAGAGTAACAAGAGTTTTGAATGCACAATTTCTGTTACTTAGATATTAAAAGGCAATTAGATGCATTTAATTAACAACTTCTGTTGTTGGCTCTGAAAACTTCAGTCATAACTGGCCATAGCTGTAATTTAAAAAAATGTTTTAGAATATTTATGTTTACCTAGAATAACAAACAGTGACTATGAAGAAAAATGACCCCAAAAGAGCTCTAAATCAAGCAGATATAATCTTATCTGGGGCTTCTTTAGTTACATGAAGGTACATATGTGTGTTGTTTGTATGCTAAGCTTAATATACTCACTCTGTTTTTCCTTTTCAGCATTTTATTCCCAAAGATGGAGTAAAATAGAATTACCTCTGTATTTTATCAAGTCTAAGGACTGTAGTTTCCAACAATATGACTCTTGTAAACCTAGTCAAGAGAAAGGGTTTCTTATTTGCCCCTGGAAAAACTTGGCTTTCACTTACATTTTCAGTGCTATTACTGAAGGTAGCTGTGTAACACATGTGCAATAGATTATCAGAACCTAATGCAGTTGTTCAGAACAAGTAGCTTTTTACTCTGTGGAGGTCTTGCTGCTGCCAGTGGGCTATTTGCAGAAAAGTTAGTACTCAATGTGATTCTAATACTTATTACTATTAGTATTTCTAATAGTGGCCCTTAGTTAGTATAGACATATAAAGCCCATTGTCTTACTATTTTGGTAGAT
>WAAD01022552.1:404-13904 GCA_013389945.1 Fregata magnificens
CATCCTGGGGCTCCAATAGAAGAGCAGAAGTCTCATGAGAAGAGAATGAGCGATGTAGAAGGAGAAGCAGATGCCACCAGAAAGCTGAAGCGCAGAAAGGAATGACAGTGTATGCCTTTGTGTGTATAAGGATGGAGTGGTGGAAGGTGAGATAAATAACCTTTTTTTCTTTTTAAAGCTTCAAAAGAAATTTGATTCAATTTTGCACTGAAATCAAAGTACACTGAGGAAAATCCTGCAGAAAATCCATGCAAGAATGATAACAACAGGCAGTAATTGTCCCTGCTAACGCATGGCTTGCTTTTTGTATTGATCATTGTGTACAACTGTGGATGGGTCAGCATCATGGGGAGAAGAGAGGGAAGAGCAGCCTTCTAGCCAGCCTAGATGATGTGACCCAGAGGCCTGTGATGGGCTGGCTGATGATAGTGATGGCAGGGGAGCAAAAGTCCCTTTGATACCGACCAGCAGTCCACTCCCACACAGAACACAGCACAGGAATACATACCCATAGGACCAACAAGCTTCTGAGTGTGTCACAGCTGTAAGAAAACCTGGGTCCAGAAGAAAGAAAACTTAGAACCTGAAGAAAATGTTCTTAACCTGACAGGCCTGAAAATGCATAGAAAAGGGCATAGATAATAAGATGTTACAGCAAACAAACTTAAAAATATGAAAACCTCAGAAATGAAAGAGAAAGGAGGCTCTAAATCTTGCCCTAGTACAAAGCATTGGCAGTTGGGAATGTTGAAGAGATGCCCTTATAAAATACCCTGCTCAGTTCTAGGTATCTGCAAAGCAAGATTTTCTTTCCCCCATGTCACAAAGCACCACACTACATATCACGTTCTGTGATTTTTTTGTACTTGATTGCTGCGGCTGATCTAAATCCTTTATAGTCTTACGGTGCCCAGTAATAAGAATCCCATAATCCAGCTGTATTTCCCACATGCTGGGACTGCCATCTTCTTATTACATTGTCCAGCCAGTCAAAGCTCCACAGTAAATTTCTTTACTTTTGTATATAGATAGCTCTCCACTTCTTTAAACCCTCCAGAGATGGGTTCAAAAAATCTTTTTATAGTACCCTCATGGGTTTGATTAATATTATAATAAGCCAGTGCTTCTATTCTCATAGCAACAAGGTGAGGCTGAGGTGTACTAATATTCCTTCATAATTTACAGACCAAGTACTGCAGCATAGACAGAAACTAAGAGTTTGTCTACATGATAAGAGTGAATATTCCTGAGCCCTGAACTGATACAATGACAGCCAGTTCTGGTCTCAAAGCCACTAAGTTGTGTTACTCTGGGAATTCCAAATCAAGGCAGGCTTGTGCATGGGATCAGAGGGACTTGAGGCCTGCAACTGTCTTTTCCTGACTACGTCGACACATCTTAATCAGCCTTTTCAACATCAGCCAAGAACCTACGGCAGGAATTCCTCCTAGAAACTAAGCTTTTTGTTTCCCAGGGAAATCCTCAGGGAGTTACAAAAATAGAAATAGATATAAAAGATACTTTCATTTCCATGCAAATATTTTCCATTTTCTCTCTTACTCCTCAATTCACTCTTATATGCTACCGCAAATTACAATTAATGTGAAACTTGTGCCATCATTTAGCATAGTGCTAGCTGCATGGATCTCTGCATTAAATTGCATCACCCCAGTCACTGTCTCTTGTCACTCTACTTTTAGCTATTTTTTTAAAAAAAAAAAAATCATTTCACAGACATCTTTATTTTTGCAGATAAAAAAATTTGGGGGTTTGTGGAAATTAAATAACAACTGTAGCCAGTTAGCTATTTTGATTAACTTAGAAATAACATAGTAGGCCACAATCAAACAGAAAACAATGCAGAACTCTGCAGAACAGAAGCCAAACAAAGAACCAGTAGTATATTAAATGAAGAGATAAGGTCACCCAAAGCACATTATGCATCCTATTTAAAATAGTTAATAGACTTTCTCAGAAAACTTTAGAAAGGATTGATTGGTGAAATATGTCATGGATGTATATGCGTGTAATGGATGCATTATTATTAATTTACCTCAAAAACCTTAACTCTTTACTAACTGAGGATTATTTTTCAGGACTGTCTGGAAATATATGTAGCCTAAAGAAGGAAAAAAAAATATAGATTAATAAAAGTCCCAGCTGCAGTGTTATTAAATAGGATACGAATGAAAATGAGTCCATTTTTACATTCCAGAGCACACACTACACAGCTGGTGTTGCAAAGTAAAAAAAATTCCCATTCAACTTGTATTCCAGAAAACAGAACAGGTCCAAACCTTATCAGGGTTTGTGTTTTTAAAACACTTTCAGCAGCAACCACCATCAGAGACCACTAGCAGCTTAAATAGACTCAAACTTTCAGTTTCAGTACCAGAACTTCTAGCCTTTTCTGGTTTACGACTATACAGAATTTATTTGGGAGAGACATAGATTGCTCAAGAAAGTTTTCATATTCAGATTTCAGTCTAGCTATGTAAACAGGCATTTATTAATGGCCGTTTATGCACTGTTTAGGAATAATCCACTGATGTAGAAAAAATTGTAGACCACAGATTGACAATGGACTGCAACACTTCTTAGGTATGACTACTTTTATCACCAGTGTTCACATTTGGGGGATACCAGTTCAGAAACAGGATTTATGTTGGCATTTGGAGCCAGGACAGAACAAAAATTATTTGTGACCAAGAAACCGATATTTTTGGGAAGCAAAACGTAGCTTGGTTTTAATCAGGCTGTTCCATATAAGCTGTTCTTAAGAAATCGCAAGATATTGCACTGGGAAACTGTTAGATGAGTGCATAAATGATGGAAAACCTGCACCCAGTTGTAGATACCAGTAAGTAACCATCCAATTCTGAGGACATACTGTTTGTGATCTCCCAGGGGTTTGCTCCATGTCTAACACAACTCAATGTATTCATCAACACCTTGGTGTAAAGGAAGATAAAGTACACTGCATATTGTGCATGAGGCTAAGCACTTTGGATGACAGGATCAGAATTCCTAATTATTTTGACCCTACTAAATTGGAGAGACAGTCTGAAATCAGTAAGATGAAATTCAGTAAAGACAAGCACAAAGTATTCTACTGAAGAAGGCAAAATAAATTTGTAATTACAAAACTGGGGAATAAATGGCTGAGGCTAGAACGGGCCATGAACTGATTCTGGCTCAACAAAGTAACATTTAGGGTTAAAAAAAGAAGACAAATGTAAATCAGGGATGTAATGATGAGACACTCCTACAGAACACCAGTGAGATAATTATTGCACTTTATAGGCTTTAAGAATTCTCATGTAGAATACCTGGTCTTCACACTAGGAGACGTGCAGTCAAATTAGGAAAACTCCAGAGGATAGCAACAAGAATAACTAGGATTTTAGAAAACATTACTTATCATGAAAGGTTAAAATAATTGGATTTGTCTGAACCAGAAAAGAGAAGATGGAGGGGGACATGATAAATGTCTTCACAAATGACATTATTATAAAGGAGATGGTGATCAGTTGCTCTCTATCTAAACTGAACCTTAGGCAAGAAGAAATAGGCTTAATTTTCAGCACAGAAAATTTAAGTTAGACATTAGGAGAACTATGGCAACTGTTAAGAGCAGTTAAGCATTGAAATAAGTTACCTACAGAGTCCAGAAAATCCCCTTCATGGAAAGTTTTTAAGAATAAACTAAGGAAGTATTCATTAGTGATGGTCTAGATTTACCAGCTTTTTCATTAGGCTGGGAGACAGAATGAGACCTATTTAATGACTTCCAGTTCTGAATTCCTACAGCTCTTTAACAGATTAGAATTCTGTGATATTTAGAAAGACTAGAACAACAATTTGCAATAGACAGTTTACGCTAATATTGTAAAGAAACCCGATTGACAGGATCAGCACCACTGTATTACTTAGCTACAGGTCCAGCCCTTTTCCCAACCTATACACTGTTTTTATATTTTTTTGAAAAAGAGACCAAATTCCTTTAATGTACTTTATAATGATAAATCTATAGAAGACATTGGCATTACCACTAATGTAAAACTGATGTAAGTGAAAAAAACCCTGAGATCCACTCTACTGAAACAGGCACTGTGGATACACATTTTAAATTCACAAACCTCTTAATCTTGTCTTAAAAAGTAAGCCCAGCTTTCTGTTGATGTGTGAATAGCTTAGAAATAGTGCTGCTGATCACAAACAAATGCAAGATATAATCCAATTCTCTGCAAGCAGAACAGGAGGTAGTAGAGCCTATTTCTTAATCAAGACTATTGAAAATATCGCAACTTGTGAATAGAAAGTATAGAAAAGGTTAGCATATATCTGCCTTCCCTTTTCTTGGCCTTCTTCCGAATACATATGGTGCCTCATTCATTTCAATGATTCTTTTGTACCTAATAGTAAACAGGTCAACATCTTTGTGTGACAAAGACACAAAATGGAATTTCATCTCCATTGCAGCTGATGACAATACTCCTATCAACTTCACAAGGTTTCACTAACAATTTTCTACATTTGTGGGTCCAGGCTGCAAATTTACATTTTTGACTGTGCTTTGATCTAAGCGTATTAAATTGTTTGCCTGGATAAAGAAAAATAAACCATCTAGCAACACTTCTGTCAAGAGTATACTGTCCAATTTATTTTAGATTGCCTAGAAGTGACAACCCATATAAAGCATATCAAACAGAGAGCTCTTGTTTACCTCAAATGACAAAACACAAGTAGTTCCCTTAGATGGGACTGAGGTGCTCCACACTGACCTGTCACACTGATTCTTTTCTTTCAATAGTGCTGCTAAGATATGCTACCATTTCATTTGTCATTTTGCAAGCCTCAGAAAAGTCAATGCAGAGCCTAAATACAAGTGTTTTACCATATACTTAAATTTATTTACGTCAGTATAACAGGGGAAAAAGTTGCAAAGACTTACTAACTAGGAGTTAATAAGGTCAGCCAGCCATGCATAATTGCAGGTAATTGAGGTTCAATCCAACAATGACTGAAAAAGTTTTTCACCTATTTACCTGGCGTAAGGGAAGGAAACGAGGAGGAGGATTCTGAAAAGGTTTCTGTATTTGTCCAGCATGACACAAATTGGCTCTCTGAACCTTGCAGATTATTGACAAGATAAATACAAGCAAAGAAATAAAATGCAGTGATTCTAATTGTTTTTTAAGTCTATCATAAACAGTACAGCTGAATAAAAGACGGATGTTACCAATTATATTTTCCAATACTGTAAAAGACTTTTAATCCAAACTATATGGAGAGAAACAGAATATAAATTTGTTAAAAATTGGTGGCTATATTTTACAATGACCTAGATCCAGGATACTCTTAGATACATCTACTGAAATGTCCACTGCTTTAAAAGGAAAATAAAACAAGTTCTCTCTGAGTAAGACAGGCATTAATATTAATTTGCACTGTTACTACTTGAGAAAAAAACCTGCTTCATCATCTCTATGACTTTTCCTTACTAACATTAGTATTCTTGATAAAGTCTAAATACTAGCTGCTACACATAAATACTGTGATATTTCTTCACTGTTATGATAGACAGTTTCCCAATTGAGCATGCAGAGGTGAACAGGTTGGTAAATGTTTCATGCATAAGATTATGACCAGAAAATTTAAGAACGCCACAGGATATCTGAAAGAAAGAATAAAGACTAAATGTTGTATTGTCTTGGCTTGCTTTCTTCTTTTACAAAAACTCAGAACCTAGTATCAAGAATGAGTTATTTCCTGCAGACCCATGAAATATGAAATCATGAATATTTGAAAAACCTTCCCAAACAAAAAAAGAAAACCATCATCATCATGGCAACTGAGATGCAAGGGAAGGCAATGGGTAATACGTTGTGAAACTGCACATTCTTTGTGATCACTTAAAAAAAATTACTAAATTGTAGGGGAGCTGGATAAAAAAAGGAGGCAAACTAAGAGCTCATGACTCTGAGATGTCATAGACAAATGCTATCACATCTTTTAATAATATCACATAGTTGAACAACAGCAGCAGCAGATTGAGAAGGCTGTGTAAAATCCTAGAAGAGGCTCTGCAAAACCAATGTTGAAGTGTCAGCTGCTAAGGTAGGTTCTCAACATAGAGTTATTCCTGACTGCATAGCAGGTCTAATTCATGCATATACCAGACAAAAAATATTTCACATATTGTGGTATATTAGTATTTCGGAAGAAAGATTCATATAAGAATATTCATAGAACCTGTGCTAACTCTGTCTTTATAGATTTAAAGAGATATAGAATCCCATCCAAAATACTGAGTTGAGTAGACACAGAGAAAGTTCACCAACAGGGCACAGGGAAAATATGAAAATACAAGAGAAAATATGCCAAAACTCCAAGTGCAAAAGCAAATTCATAAAGAGGAAATAAACATAATGCAAAAGAAGACCTATTGATACTGTAGAGGAAAAATATGATAATGGAAAATGCCCTGCATATGAGGTCATAAGCAATAATTGTAGCGAGAGAAAACATCATGTCAAAGGTTGTAGATGAAAAACCAAAGTACAAAGGCATCATATCAAGGAAGCAGGCAGTGACTCAGGGGATGAGATTTTGCATGTCCAACATGAAGGCAGCACAAAAATAAATAAAAGGTTTACAAAGCTCAGGCTAGCATAAGATTCAAGGACAGGCACAGAAACAACCAGAAAACTGAATGCCAATGAGAAAGTAGAGCATCAGAGACTCTGCTGGCCTGTAAAGACTCACTTAGCCTTAAGTGAGGGGAGCGGGGGAGGGAAACCAAGGCAAAGTTGCATTAACCTGAACCAAATTAAAATTTCACCGGTGCACAGCTATATTGCTACTAGGATAATGTAAATTACAGTCAGAACACAAAAGTAAGGTACATAGACCAAAGTATGGATTGTAAAAATATATGAGACATAGCTACCAGCTGAAACAAATGAACTGATGAACCTAGAGAAATTATTAATAAAATACAAGAATGAGCAAAACACAAATAACTCAGAGCAGGCAATTCTCTATGGTATCCCTATAGCAAAGCTGCTAAAAATTACCAAGCTGTATTTGAAAGACTGGGACGTCTTCCAAGGACGTTACACCTGGAAATAAATAAAAAAATTCAGCCTGTACAACACCTGTCTTGCAGAACACCCATTGCATTAAAACAAACAAACAAAGAAAATAGTGGGAGCAGTAAAGAAAATGAGGAAAAAACCCCAATCACCCCATCACTGCTAAACAAATACCAAGGGAGCCATTGGGAACACTAGGCAAGCTGTGAATTTGCAAAGGTCCAAGCAGTTTAAACAAAGTACTAAGCCGAGATAATTACCAAATACTTAGCTCTGCAGAAACCTGCTTGATTTAACAAAAGCTATTATACTTTAAAGATACATACTATCTGGATTAGGAGGACAGTAACCTCTGCACACACCAGCAGAGACACAGCTCCCCTGTGGCAAGTAACAAAAGACTATCAGTTCTTGATAGTATTCTGCTGTATGGAAGAAAGACTTCGGGATGGAGTAGACAGCATTATGCAGACAGTAACAGGTCCTTAACACAACCTTGTATGTTTGTAAGAATGAGTCAAGAATGAGTCAAGAAAATAAACACGGAGCTAAGTAAGATTAAGACAAAATTGTAAGAAAACACAGTGTAATTCATAGCTTTGCAAGGGCTATAAATCCTTCCCTAAACAAAGAACAAGAATTGATAGACCATAGTAGAGAAAACAGGTCAGTTTGAAGACTACTGAGATTCATAAATCATATGCAAAACATTCTTTCCACTGTCTCAGCTGTTTGTCTTCAGGCCATTTTCTGGTCAAAAATTCAGTATAAATGTGATTATTGTTCACTTTACACAGTATCAACTTATTGAAATACAAACCGAAGACACAATACATGGAATACCAGAAAAAGAAAGGCTGCAGTAGTTGTTTTTAATTAAGATCAGTACTTCCAGTGGCTCAGTGGGTTTGCATTGGAAAACTTCAATCTGCATGCTAAGGATAGAGAATCTTTGGAGCAGAAATTGCCAGTGCCTTGAGCACATGCCTCCACTTTCCCTCCCTGGGGGTTTGGCTGCCTGGGCTCAAGGCCTGCTTCAATAGTGCAGCTGTGTGGCCTGGAAAAGCTATTTGAAAAGTCTCAGCTCACTTAGGAGCTGCTTTCAAGCTCAATCTCTCATCCTTGGTCACTGCCTGAGCTACTCTGCAACCATGACCATGCCTAGCCATGTACCCCATTGATCCTGACCCTGACCCTGACCCTGACACACAGATTGTACTTCCTGGCTTGACCTCAGACCTGTCTCTTCTCTATAGGCTTGGGTCTGACGATCTGGACTCTTGACTGAACCAGGTCACTGTCACTAGACCTGCTCTGCTCTCCTTGCTCAGGCACTGTGGGACTGTCCCCATGGCAGTGAGACCCCTGCCCCTGCCTGCCCTGCTGTCACACTCAGCTCTCAGCTTGCCTTCCCATATGGGGCAGTGCCTGCCCTTGCTGCTCACTGGTAATAGTGACCAGGAGAATATTTTTCTGACAACACTGCTAAGGACTTCCAGAACCTCCAGTTTATGATAGCAAAATCTCAGGAATTAGGCTTAGAAATATGCATGTCCAGAAAGGAATCCATTTCTATTTGGCTGCCTGCTTATCCTGAGCAGAAGAGCACTGCGACATCATGAACATAACAGAAACAGAAATGTTGGGAAGCATCGTCCAAGTCAATTACACACTAGGTTCAAGACAGGGCTTGGAAAGAATCCAGGAATCCACTATAGACAAAGATTTACATGTGCTGTGATCCATCATCCTATTCAAACTGCCAAGCACTGCAAGAGTAGCTCCACCTGCCACTTGACAGCATCAGAATCACTGTGATTATTTGGACATATAAATTGCTTCAAATAAACAGGTAGAAAAATCACAATCCTGCTTTCACATAGCCAAATACAAAGCCTCTCTCAGGAACACAGTGATCTAGAACAAAATTTTGTATCCAGAAGGCTAGGCATGCTGGACTAAGATTAATAACAATATTTGAAGTCTGGTGGATGGATGTGATACTTATGAAAAAATGCAAGCCAAGCAACAGAAAGAAACAAATTACTTTTGTAGCACCAGGACCCAGACTGAAACAGAAGCAGGTTTTTTCTCACAACAAACCATATATAAAATACCTCATTACAGACAAGTCAGACTTCTATGAAGTAGATCTGTAAAGACAGACATGATTGTAATGACAGTCACAGGCAAAGCAATACAGCATGTCGGTAGTTTGATGGCAGAACTGGGTTTCCTTGCAGTGAGTTCCTGCAATTTTCTTGGGAATGAAAATTGAGATTCATCATATTATCACCACTTCCATAATCAGCCAGTCAAAAGCAAAGCTGAACCAGTATTACAATTTCAAAGCTTCTAATAAAGAGATGTACTAAAACCCAGAACAAATCATTCTTAAGTGGCAAGACAGTCCCATAGAAAGCCCAGTAAATACTCTGATGTTGAGATGTACATGTATGATAATGCCTGTACCATTACTAGAACTCCTGATAGTTGAAGGGTAACGCACTAAAAGGAGGAAAAGACATGTTAACATCAAATTCTGCTATGATGAACTAAAGACATCTAAAAATAGAGTTTTGGTATCACGTTTTGATCAAACTGTTCCTTACTTACACAGCGCAGTGATGGATTAACATCAACCTTCCTCAAACCATAGACAGATTCACTCAACAGCAACACAGAAACAGACAAAGGTTGAGTGCTCCTAAGTCCTCTGAGAGAAAAGAAAGAGGCATCTAAGTTCAGCAGCTGTTTTCTGGTTATGAAACAGATACTTCCCCACAGTCCCACAATAGGACTGATAAGTCCTTCGCTCACTCTCAGACCTTGTCTGCTGGGTGACTTTAAGCAGCTGCATACTGTCCTTCGGTAGCTTACCTTTCCTTAGTCAAATATATTAGATTCCATTAAGAGGAACCTAACTCTTCCTATGATTGCAGAGATGCACCAAGGTGCTTCACTAGGGAATTTGTGATTTCACTGTGGGAGTCAAATGCTTAAAAGTTAGATGTTTCACACCGAGTCCTTTACTAGATTTGTCAGGAGTATTTGCAGACTGTACACAATTGTAACTGTAGAGAGGTAGGAGTAAAGTACCTTAAAATGAAATAATTAAAGGAGGCACTGTAATGCACAAAGATAAAGATAAAGCCAACAGGACTGTGAGAGATTGTAGTTATCTGCAGTAATAAACATTAACTGAGAACAATTCATGATTTGTGATAACATTTAATGTGAGGATATAAATCAGATGAAAAGAGTACAGTTGAAAGATGGAAAACACACGCACAGCTAGACAGAAATAAGGAAAATATAAAGAGCCTTTTGTTATCTTCACCTTGTAATTGAGATAATGGTTGTCTTTAATGATACACCCTTAGAGCGGCTCCTGCACTTAGCTGCAAGGCTGTAACAAAGACACAACAACATCTAAGTTTATGGATATACCTGATTAGCATAGGTCTATGTTAGGCACTGCTAAGCCTGTTGCTTTGCTTGCTGAGTCACACTGAAGACGCTAAACTTAACATTGTATGCCTGGCACTTTGAAACATTTAGCTGTAAATCTATACATCAGGTAAGGATTCAAATTTTTTTAGGCAAATGATGTATTTCTTGATGTTGTCAAAGCCTGATGTGTAAAGTAATTCATATTTTCAAGGCCCAAGCTGCACCTGCACAGGTGAAATAAAGATAGGTAAGAATGAAGCAGAGATGCCATATGACCAATGGTGTCAGGCTTCTTGCTTGAAGAATGCCATTGCTATTACAGGAGGTACTGCTAGACGGCAGTTGGAAGGCAGAAGGCAGTGGTTTCTTTTCTTCCTCATAGGAATAACATTCAAAAGAAAAAAGAAAAAAGAAATCGAAAGTGCTAATATACCAGAATTTTAAAGAAGACAACATGTTCATACTGGTTCCCTTGAAGCTTCTGACAGTGCTTCACACAACATTTTCTAAACCTGTAGAAGCATCCTATCTATACATGAAACAATTACAAGGGGAGAAAAAACAGAATGCAAACTTTAGCCTGAGATAAGTTATGAATATTTCACGGCCTTACTGAAAGGATATTTCAGACGAGTCTCCATAGCAATCTGCTTTGTATCTGGTATCATTAAATAATTTCAAATTAATGACTTGGCTAATGGAGCAAGCATTAAATTTGCACTTAAAACTGGGGTGGAAGGGACTGTGAATCTGCTGGAGGAATAAAAATGGTAATACCACACTGGAGAAATGCTCCAAAGCAAAGTGCAATTGTTTAGAGATGAGAACAAACCTCTGCATACAAGCAGGAGAAAGAGTCCTGCGAGACAGGAAACTGCTAGCTAAGCAAAAGTTCTGCAGCAAATCTAGGGCTGTTTACTGGATCATAATCTGAACACAAGACAAAAATAACATGCTGTTACGAAAAGCATCCACAGGTGGATGAGTATAGGCTGCAAAACATAAGTAGTACTCTCTCCAATTTTCTTAGCAGTGCTAGGACTTTAGCTAGAGTACTGTATTGGGCACTGGATGGCAGTATGGCAAGAACTAAAGCAGCGCAAGACAAATAATTAGAAATACAGACGACCTGACTTTTCAGGAAAATTGAATGAATTGGGGTACTTTAGCCTGAACAGGAGAAGGGTGAGGCAGAATATAGTAACAGCCTTCATATGTGAAGAACAAGAGAATGTTTTGTGAAGTACATCTGTGAAAGATGAAACAAGAAGTAGTGGGCTCAAATTGCATCACAATGTTCAGGTTAGACCTTAGAAAAGCTTTTGTACAGTAAGGACAGTGAAACAATGATGAAATAAATTGCCAGAGGAGAGTATAGTACTTCCACCTTTGGAGGTATATAAAACAGGATGGCCAACTGTTTATCAAGAATAACAAAGAAAGAGAGTGAAGTAAGATGACTTCCTGAATTCTTTCCAGCCCCAATTTTCTATTTCTTTACACTTCTCAGCTACTAAGTTTCCATGATTCAAAGAGCACTAGTTCTCTAGTATTCTGTTCTCCCAGTTACGCCTTTCTCTTCATATTCAAAAATGCTGTGACTTTCCATGACACTGACTAAGCACAAGGAACTTGTCATGAATATATATGGACAGGGAATTTTCACGAGTAGCATTTAAACATTAAAACTCATTCTCAGAAAACCTAATAGTGTCCCTACCACTACTGGTTCTTTTGAAATCAAAAGGCAAAACTTAATTTCTCTTGACAGTACTTTTTTACTGTCATTTTTATAGCAGGGTGTACAAGGCAGTCATTTTCTTAAAAAAAAAAAACAACAACCCCTTAACATACATTTTTAAATTCAGATTAGTGAAGAGGCAAGAAAAATGTCTTAATATGAACAATGCTCTACAGGGCTGTTAAAGAACTAAAATCACATGCAAATACAACATTGTCATTCTTTGAAAATAATGAAAATAATGAAAATAATGAAAAGACACTTTGGAACCTATCAGCTTTAGATCCCTAAATATTTTTTTAAATCTAATCATGTATGATGCTAATACTGTCAATATTCTCTGAGGCAGGCAAAATTTAATGAGGGTTTTTTTCATTCTTATTGGCCAAACAAAACAAATTTTCTGACTGTTCATGAACAAGTATTTAACTATTACTTCAGCTGTGGTAGCTCTTCTTTTACTGACCCTTATAAAATGAAACAGTCTTTTCCATTAAATTTTCACATGCCTTCCATGTATGCTTTTGACAATTCAGTTTTGATTAAGAAGCAGCAGAGTAGCAGCCAGTATCCTCTTCTACTTCAAGAGTTTTCTAAAGAGCCCACGGAAGTCAAGGCCTTTGAAAATCCCTGTCTGTTTATTTGCCTTCTGGTAACTATCCTGAATTGTGAAAATATCTGTATAGTCCTTTATTCACTGGTAAAATGTTACTAACACTTTTTAATTTAGTGTCTCCAGCAAGCATTTAATTCAAATTTAGCAAGCCAGATACCGCTTTTTAATTAAATATGATTGTTAAAAGAGAACTTACTGAGCATTTAGAAGATAAATCTAATAGTCTTGTAATTAGCTCAAAATTACATAAGCAAGAAATGCCTAATCTCATTCTTAGTAGCACATGGACTTTGTAAGGAATTTGTAGATACTTAATTAACAGTTATCAAAATAGCCTAGAGCAAGACAGGTTTCTATTAATTGTGAAAATAGTGATATTTAATAAGCTTGTTAAATGATAATACACTTGGGACAACAGACTCATTTAGTTTTTAAGTATTCCACTGTAATTCCCTAATGTCTTTATCAATATATTATATTGCCAGTTTGTCCAAAGTAACCAGTGATTTTGCATTATTTAATTTTTAAGTTTGTAAAGAGGTATCACCTTCAGAAGTAGCTGTTCAGCTCCTCTTAAATGTTGCTAGTCCATG
>WAAD01022553.1:1825-26787 GCA_013389945.1 Fregata magnificens
CCATTCCATGCATAAGGAAGTTATGCATTCTGTAATACGAATTCTTCCGTCTTCTGACTTTCCTGTAAAAAATGAGCATACGTGTAAAAGATGGCATTAATTAGTTTTGTAGAAAATAGTGGCTGCAGGTGGTTCAAAGTTCAACAGGAATCAGCAGCATCAGATACGTGGAAAGGGAAGAAAGCGAGTATCTAGAACTCTGGTCATCACTGACTGTCTGTCAACTAGTGAATAGACCTGTCCAAAAAGAGTGGTTGGGATGTTTCTGGGAAGTAAGGCTTGGAGTGCAGAAAGTATCCAAAAGCCTAATAAAGAAACTAAATGCTAATGCCAAGATTTATAAATTCAGGGGACTTGGGAAAAGGAAGCAAAGGGGAGGAACTTTTGAGCAAGACGAGGAAGTTAGAGGGAATGCTTTTCTATCAGAATGGCTCCTGTCTCCCTGTGGGCACAGCTAATAAAGGAAGGAAATAGTCTTCAGAGTAGTTACATAAATTAGGAAAAAAAACCTAAACCAAAAAAAAAAATCCCACAGGCAGAAAGGGAAAGCAGGGATCCTCTGGTCTTAGGAATGCTTCATGAGAGTGGGAGGAAACTAAGGTAGGAAAATAATCATGTTTGTTACTTTGTCTAGAGCTTTGTTTTTCTTGTACCACCAAAATGTAAAAGGGACTTTGTTTAGAAACTCATGAGAAGTCTTTGTATCTGTGCTTCCAGCCATTAGACAGCTCTGTTTTCTTTTTTTGCAGGGGTGGGGGGGAGGAGATGGAGAGACAAAGGGAATAGAGAATACTTCAGTTTATACCAGGTTTTATAATCTGATGGTGGTGGTGATAATAATGGAATCTTCCAATGATGGGTACCATTAGAGGGTGTAGTTGTCTTATGAGGATGACTGTACAAAAGGATTACTCATATTTATTCCCAGCAAGTTACTTGGCTTGTTTGGGACACTTCTTCTTTTTTTTTTTTTTTAATATAGAAAGTAATGCTACTTACTTATTTTAAATAATTCTTAATTTGAAAAAAAAGTTTAGAACTCATGATTTTTCATTGGTTTAAAATCTCACTTTAACATCTAAATTATATCCTAATCAGTTTTGAAATACTGAAGGATTCATGTCTGCTGCTATCAAGATTTTCTAATGTGATCTGAAAACTCACAACAGTATATTTATTTCGTAGAAGAATTTAGTGTTTGTTCCTACCTTTTTTTTTTCTCCTTTCTTTTTTGTTTCTATTATTGCCATAAAAAGATTTAAAGTCCCCATTGGGCTGGTGTGCAGAACATAAAACACAAAGCACTTCCTGAAAGGTAATTTTCCAGGAATGAAAAATACAAGAATTGTGTTTGATAGTTTGGTCTTCTGTCATTCACTGTTGCATTAAAACAGCCATTTTTCTATAACTATGAACGGCCTGAATCTTGAAAACTGACAGTTATAAATGAAAAGCCTTAATAATTTGAAATCAGAACCCTTAACAAAGTTCCAGTAGGCTTTCGGGTGAATTTGAATACAAGTTAGGGTACAAAAAAGATGATGCATAAGAAAGATGCATTAAGTTAAAAAAATCCAACTATTAAGTGCATTTTAGGAGAGGCTTTGCTTTGGTCAGCAGCTGCTGTAGTTATCTCAGCTAAGGTATTATTTATCCTGAAATGCATGTATATTTATGTAACATCAGTAACAGCCTTCTAAACAATATTTTTTAGGGCTTGACCCTGGGATTTGTTCTACCTGGTTAAGAATGGGCAGTATCTGGTTCTTCAAATGTCAGAACATCAGTCTGGGCATTATCTTCCTACAGTTTGTCTAATTAGCACTATGTGATTAAGGTCTGTGACAGCTCCTGTTATTTACATATTTAATCGTGTGTGTGTATACATATACTCCTAGAGACGTAAATATGGTGTCTTCATTTTATATTCCGGAATGCTTGGATTCTGTAGCGTACCTCCCGGAAGCATACTTCTGAAACAATGAATTGCATTCAGTTCAAGTGATCAGTGAGGGAGGTGAGTTGCGTGATCCAGATTTGGCTGGCTCAAGACATCTTCCTGTTTCAGCTAAGTACTTCTAGATTGGTTTTAGCGAGAGTTGAAATGCCTTATAATAATTTGTCTAATCTTGCTTTGCTATTGATTGCGGTAGCCAAATTGCATAGGACTTGAACATGAACTAATGTTTTGGGCCAAATACTCCTTTCTTTAGTCTCTTTGTTCATGTAATTTTACCCTCCCCTGAAGCTTGTACAAGTCTGTTATGTGACCTCTGATTCGTATAGCAGCAAGATGAGCACTGAGCTAGACAATGCAATTTGAAATGAAGAGACCAGTTGTTGCTGTGATCTTGAGGAAATGGCCCATCAACTTGAAAAAGCAATAGTCAGTACAGAGGGATACCAGTATGTCAGAAGTTGCCCTCTAACAGTTGCAAAAATACAGAGAGAAGGATGTAGCAAATTTGAATTTTACTGACACTAAAGTACGGTTGAAAGAACTTCAGCATGGTGGAAGGAGTTCTTTTGGGTTTACTGCAACATACCAACTAGTGGAATCACAGTAGTATCTCCTAGAACAAGAAAATTCAAGTTTTTCAGCTCCGTCATGCCTGCATGCAGGTATGGAGTCTGTTGATCTGTAGGTAGTACCAGAAGGGAAAGTACCTCTTACCAATGCCTGTTACTGAAGAAATTTAAGGTAATCACAGAATACCACTGGTTCAGATGGCCGTCAATGAATGCATGAGTATCTGTCTCATGGCGGACACCTTGTACAAGTGCTAAATTTTTTTTTTTACTAACTGGTGTACTATGGTCTTTAAACAGGAATGTTTCAGAGATCAGACTTAATGTTGATTGTTTTTAAATGCATTTATTTGTGGTATAGATGTTTGGGAGGGTAGTGTGTGAAACAAACACACTTCTGCTAAAGCAAAGTCTTCTAGTTTATTCTGTGGTTTTAAGATTTGTGAAACACTCTGAGAGCCCTTGCTGAGAAAAGTTCTGTACGAGTCTATCCTTTCTTTAGCATGACAAACTTTACTTATATGGATTGGTAAGAACATATAGCTTTGAGATAAAAGCTGGAAAGACTCCAAGGCTAGAAAGGAGTCCTTGCTAGTAGAAGATGCAGGATGGATGGTGGCGGGGGGGGAAGTAAGAGTAAAGAAAAGGGCGGCCTTTGAAAGTGAAGGGAAAAAAATACCTCATTTGTTAATCTAACTTCACTCTTGGCATCGGTAGACTGTTAAAAATGGACATGAGTTGCATTCTCAATTCACTGATAAATTTCTTGTTGTAGCTGTGGTTGAGTAAACAGCAGCACTTGTTCAGAGTGTGATCACACCTGGTCCAGTCCCAGGGAGCTGTAGACACTGCAACTTGTCTAATCATCAAACATTTTTTTTAGTGTGCATGGCAGGAAATGTCATTTAATTACGGTTAGAGTGTGACATTTAAATGCAGAAGGGTATTTATTTTAATGCATCTGAAATACTGCCGTATGACTCTTCTGTTTAAGTGTGATAAAGGGACCAGTAAAGTAAATCTTGTGTATCATAAATCACACTAAATATTTATGATGCAAAACTTCTAGATATCGCAACACATTAAATGGGTGTCATTGCAGTCCCTGTCTGATTAGGTAGCCATATGGAGAAAAGTAATATCTCCATAAACAAAAAGCAAGGAATGCAAATCCTTTGTGAATTTTCTTAGAGGCACAGAGTTGCCCTCCAACCTAACCTGACGCAGGATAGGGTAATGAGTTGCTTTGCTTACCTCTTGTACTCAGTGAAGTAAATTCTTGCCAGATGCTGATTTCATCTGGATTATAAAATGTCGTACAACTGTGAATTCAAGCAATTACATTTGTACAGCATGCAAAAATATAGTAATATCTCTCTGTGAGTCTGTTGGGGATAGGATATAGAAAATCATTCCTCCTTTTGTGTCCTGTGATCTTTGTTAGTTTGATTTTTTTCAAGGGCACTTAAGGTAGTGCCAGTTACATTTAAGTGAAAAGAGGTACCTTGACTTACCTCTTTACGTTAAATGCTTTCTTTAAGGAGTGAGCCACTTCCACAGCCCAAACCCACTCTGCTGGTGATAGCATAAGATATTTTGTGCTTCACTCAATCTATCTGTTGGTGAGGTGAGCTGGACAAAAGCATGGCAATCCCATAAGAGGTGTAGAATCTGTTGGTTTCAGGTGCTCATCAGTAACACTGAACAAGGATGTAAAGCCATATCATTAAATCCAGATGCCGCTTGCGAGGAGAATTGTGCCGTTAATTTCAGTGGGGCTGGGATTTCATCCTTTGTGTCTTGCCCTAAATAGCAAATTTAGTGGAATAACAATGGGTCGTTTTTAAGTTCTCTCGTGGAATGATCCTTATAAAATTGTCCACTATTCTTCCTCAACACAAGCGTGTTGCTGCCTTGTGAAGCACTCAAAGCATTGATGGGAGCATGGGATTTCCAAGCCTCTCCAAAATCTTATAATGACATTTTTGTTATTTCCTATAAAGCATGGATTTAATAAAGCCTGCAGGGACACGGTATTACTGAAGATTGACAGGGTGGAAATCGGCATAAATGTTCAGTAGTAAAACGCTAAAAATTGTGATAATATTTTATAAAGTACACAGTGAATGTAGTTTAAAACATTGAACTAACTTGAAAATCATAATGATCTCACAGCACATACACAGTGTATATTTGCACACACAGGAATACTGAGTGCTAAGTGAGATACACCTATTTTTAATAGAAATAAAGACACAGTATGTTCTCATCATTCCGTAATCTACTAGACCTGTGAAGGTTTTTAGACTTACTTCAGATCATCATAACTTAACCTTTCATCTAACTTAATTTCATTGTTTTTGGTTAAATCACATATATACTGCCCTCAGCTGTTCCTCTTTCTCTGACACTGTGTTCCCTTCATCTGCGTATAGACTATGTCCTCTGTTATTGTTTGCCTATGCTGTACGTATTCAGTACTTTCTAATCTTCCTTCATAGGCTGATCCCTTCTGACTTATTTTTGTTGCTGTTCTCTGAATTTTCTCACAATACTGACAAACTACTGAAATAAATCCCAGCGTTGCTAAAAATCAATGGGAATTTCCCAGTTTTGACAGCAGCAACTAGGATTTGACTCAATTAGAAGAGTTGAAGTAAAGGAAAAGCTTGTATTCCAGTGCTTCCACGTGCATGTCTAAGCATAGGAATTCAGAAAATAAGACGCCTAGGCTTATACATTGCTGAACGAATGTCCTTGGTTCCTACTGACTGTAATATAAGCTGAGAAAGCTCACTATCTTGCAGTTTCTGGCCCTACAGAAACCACTTTTCCACCATTCTATCACCTTAAAAGTGCTGTAGTAAATGGGAACAGTGTAAAAGCATATTGAAAATTTCCTGTAAGTGGGTATGAAATCACAGTTTGCTTATTCCACTGTTGGAGTGCTACAGTAATGCTGTTCATATCAATATATTTCTCTGTGGTTAACACTCTGATCCCTGTCAAATCTGCAGCAACTGTCTAAAGGAAATTAAAATCAGTGAAAGGGAGAAAGATTTGGTAGTTAAGGCACTGGACTGTCACTCAAGAGAATACGGTTTAGTTTCTACTTCTTCCATGGACTTTCTGTATGACCTTAGGTGACTCATTTAATCTGTCTGTGCCTCAGTTCTCCATCTATAAAACTGGCAATAGTGATGATGCAGTTTTCTGATGAGTCTGATGCTTTTTTTCTGTGACTTTTCTTGACAGTTCTTACACTTAAATTATTTGATTTTTTTTTGTGTGTACATGTGTGTCAAATTCCTTGCAAAGCACAATCTTGACAGCTATTGAGTTGTATAGGTCTTTCTCTAATAAAATTGTTTTTAATAAAATCTGAAATGGTATTTAATCAGTTCAATGAGATGACACGAAGGGTACAACAACATGAAAAACGTGTATTTTCCTTTCCTTCCCTTTCAGGAAATGATAACAGTGAAGCCCTTCCAGAGTCTATCCCATCTGCTCCTGGAACACTGCCTCATTTTATGGAGGAACCAGATGATGCCTACATTATAAAAAGCAACCCCATTGTCTTACGCTGTAAAGCTATGCCAGCTATGCAGATTTTCTTCAAGTGCAATGGTGAATGGGTCCATCAAAATGAGCACGTCTCTGAGGAAAGCATGGATGAGACTACAGGTAAGGGCTAATGTGTCCGTCGGGAGATATACCTGAATGCAGGGTCTATCAACCATATACAAGACAGAGCAAAGAACAGGAGATCCTATTCAGAGATACACAAACAGGAGAGTTGTGTGACTCAGCAGATAGTGGCAGGCTTGCACTGAGCTGAAGGAGTGGGAACCGGCTCTGATTCAAAAGTCAGGCGATGATGTCCGCCCTGCCCTGAGCACAGCCAATAAGCCATGGCAGGAGGGCACAGTGTATCAGCCTAAGCTTATTGCTGGGCTACTGCGACAACGTGTTTTGTTCGGCTGGGTGTGGCGGTAAAGCCAGCTCATGTCTGCTTGTGATGTACCATGGAGACACAGCTTTGCAGGGGAGAGGCAGTTTCCCAAAATGCAAAAGGGAAAGCAGTGGATGGAAGAGGGGAAGAAAGGGACAGAGCTGAAAGGCAGGGAAGGGGGATACAGATCCTGGCAGAAGAGGCATAGTGTGAATGGGGAAAACAAAGGGAATTAAAATGACTCCAGGTGTAGGAGGCGTTACACAGAGACAGTAACAAACTGGATATGCCCCTCCAGCTTTTCCAAGTGGAGACATAGCGCCTGATCAAACCCTAATCATACACAGTGAGCTTTCTGAAAGAAAATAACAGTTTCGGAGGGAACAGTAGTCCTGTGTATTTCAAGGGCATAATTTGTAGTGGGGAACTAGAAACAGAGAAACATATGCTTTTATGAAATTCCTGTCAGGATGAACCCTGAAAAACCACCAACCTGGTGGTTGAAATTTGCCTTCATCCCCAAGCAGTGATAGGTATTTGGTAGGTAATAAAGTTAAGTACGAGAAATCCATTGTGTAAAAGCGTGTATCAAAAAGAAGAGAATGAGAAGGGAGAAAGTTGAAAATGATCAACAGATTTTATCAGGCTCCCAGCACACCCTATACCTCTTCTCATTTAGAAGCATCTTGGTAAGTATTGCAAACCAATTTAATGCTGCACCGTCTTGTAATTTCACAATTCTGTTTTGTTATTGCTTTCCTCCTCTTTTTAAATTCCAAGATTGCTAGGCAACTCCATGTCTTGGAAATAGCAGTGTATGCATGACATCCTCTCTATCAATACAAGAAATTCCTTTTCAGAGGAAAAAATGCCATTTAAAAAGAAGTTACATCTCTTAAAGTAGTGTTTGGCATTCTTTTTAAGTGACACATTCTGAAGAAATTTCATACTAAAGACTTCGTAAATGCTAATCTGGATGAATTTTAATTTTTACAGTTACCTTTTCAAAAATAATTTAATAGGCATAACCTTTACTTCTGAAGGCATTGCTGAATCAACATAGAAGAAATGTCGTCCCTAAATGTTTTTCTTCCATATGGTTAATGAAAATCTGTCTTGTGAATACTGCAATTACATTTTCTAAGCCTTAGATTAATAACAGAATAAAAAAAGATAAAGTAACATTAGGTGTTTTTTTTAAATAACACCAGTAACATTGAGGTTTGAGACACGGAGGCACAGGCTTAGCAAATGGGATCTGGAATATAAATGTTGCAGGTTTGAATTCAGCCCAGGGATGGAGCTGACCCTAAAAGTATTGTTCTCTAAAGATAAGCGTGCTCCAGACAGTTCAGTGTGTCTGTGTGTTCCAAAATCTACCATAATGGCCCTTAGGACACAAAAATGCAAGTAAAGGCTATATACAGTGTAATGGCGAAGGACAGGCATGGATATTCTCTCACCATGATGTATCCATAGCCATAAATTATCTTAGAACAATTCTTAGCCTTCAGTAAACAGGAGAGTGTTGGGGATTTTTAGAATTAATGCGCATACTGGCAGTGCCGTCGTTTCTGGAGTCAAATCTGGGGCATAAACATGTCTGTTACCAAGCATGCACAGTGTTCTGCGTACTGGGTGGGCTCCATCTGTGAAAAACTGCACTAGAATTTATGCCAAGAATGGTGCCTCTGGTTAAAGGGTGTGATTCTGGGGTGCTCACTGAAGGGAGGTTACATTACATTAAAATGGGTCTGTCCTTTTCCATCCTTCCACTATTTGTTATGTGATTAAAATTCTGAGAGGATGTATAGAAAAGTGGTGAAAAATAGCAACAAGGAACCCAAACAAGAGGAAATGTAATGTAGAATACAAGAAATGTATCCCAGCATCTCTATAAATTCCTGCCAGCAAGCTCTTAGCCAGGCATATGCAATGGCAATCGAAGGCACACTGTTCTGATGGATTTTACCTACAGCACTGTATTGTGTGCATATAAAAGGACAGGACGGACAGCTGTTGGTAGATAATGGGTGTATTTTGTCATTGTGATGAACATGGAATTCAATTTTGCATGATTTTGTCTTTATAAGACATAAATAAAAATCTTAGAGTAACACAGGAGTCACTGTCAATTTGAAGAGGAGGAGCAGCAGGAGAGGAAGGATTTTTGTAGTTTTGTAAGCCTTGTGATTACGGGCTGGGGCACGTGCCTGAGAACGTAAGGGGCCCTGGTGGGCTTGAGGGGTTTGCACTGAAGTCTCTCCTGTTGTGGATTTGCTGCTGTTTGTGCAGAAAATCAGCGCAGGCAAGGCAACACGTGCTGCAACTGCAATGGGTACGGGTTCCCACCTCTGCGCTGTCACAGTCAATTGGTCGGTTAGAGACCAAGTTATTTAATCTTGTCCTGCCTTATTTCCTGAGTTGCAGAAAAGAGATAGTAATCCATAGTCTGCCTTTTCTGTTTATTCCATAAACGTGGCAGAATAGGAACTTCGCTCTCTCTGTGTACTCTGCCTCGTAAAGTGAGAGCCTGAGCTAGTAGATGCTACTGTGATAAAAATGTAATAATTACAGTTTGATTAATTTCCTTCTGCTTTATTTTTCTTGCCTGAACATTGCAGCATGCACCTCAGAATTAGTTTGCAAATATTTCAGCTTTTGGTTTCAGCAGAGGATCAGACCTGCTAAGAGTAACTAGAGTTTTCTTGTCTGATAAATAAAAGGATTACAGCAATAACTGCTGTCAGTGTTTTTCTCATTTAAACAAATAAAGCTGACAAATGCTGAAGTTCTGTGCAGCTCTGTTATGTTTAGTACATGGAGAGCAATTACTCATCTGCTGCCAGCATTAGTCTATCTGCAGCTAAACCATCCAACAGTGCAGAAAGCTTATTAGCATATCAGTACCATAGTCATAATTTTATATTCTGTAAGGCTGTACTGTATAACAA
Organism: Fregata magnificens; assembly: GCA_013389945.1. Taxonomy (NCBI): domain Eukaryota; kingdom Metazoa; phylum Chordata; class Aves; order Suliformes; family Fregatidae; genus Fregata; species Fregata magnificens. The sequence continues at coordinate 11,264 of WAAD01022553.1, forward strand.
AAGATGATGGTTATAATTTGCACAATAATTTAAAGGGTTGGACTTGGCAGTGCTTATTAGAGTTATACAAGTCACAGGTAAAATGTTGCTCTTGTTTATTACGTGCCTGTTTTTATTTGCATGGACTTTTCGTTCTGTGTCCTTTCCTGTGAACAATTTTTCTGGCATTTCTTGAGATGCAGGGAGTAGGTGAGTATATTTGATGGTGAAATATAGTGATGATAAATGAAGAATATATGCCTCTCTTCCCAGTAGGTTTGCTTTCTGTAGTTGTTTCTAAAACAAATGAAAATAGGTGTACTTTCTCCATAGACAAAACATAACTTTTCCCAAAGACTAGATGTTCTCCAGAGGTCCCTTCCAACCGCAACAATTCTGTGATTCTGCTATTTTGGATGCATTTATTTTGTCTATTGGCAAATTGGGAGACCTTTAAAAGGACCTGAATACCTACCTGTCCCGTTCTCAAAATGCTGAACCACCAGCTTCTCAAAATAGTGTGCTGTTTGTTTGCCTGATCAAACCAATGTTGTTTCAGAAAATATAGGCTGATATATAGATTAATTAAATAACGTGTCAATGAAATGAAGAGCTGGGCTGGAGAATATTCTACCTTAATAAATCTGAAGCTGTAAATGCCTGTATTCACTGCTGACTGCTCAGAATTTTACAGTACTGATGAGCCTAGAAATGGCTTCTGCTTCTCAAAAAAACCATCACCATGTGATGATTTTTTTTTTTTGTTTGGTATCAGTTAAAGGTTCAGTTGTTGTTAGCATGGATGCACCAGTAAGCTGTATAATATGCAGTTCTCATACCCTTGTTTCTATTTGCTGCTTCCAAAAATTCCTAGAGTAGCTCAGAAATTGAGAGTTCAGAAGACAGTGTACCAGCACCAGGGGGGTGAATGGCAGCACTGTCAGCAAGGCTGTAGCTAATGGCTGGTGACAGGGTGTATTCTCTTCCCCAGGAAGGTGCTACTTAGAGGTCATGGTGGGAGTAAGCTGATCATGGGATGCGAGGATGGCTAGAGATATTCAGGTACAGCAAGAGGCTGTATCTTCACAGCAACATACAGAGCAACACTGTGTTCACAGGCAGCGTAGACACGCAGGCAGATATGATGTACATGGCTGCACAGAAGTGCACGTCAGCTAACTGAACGCTGGGTGAGTGACTCCCGACTGGAGACAGGCCATCTTAGAAAGCTCAATATTTATCAAGGACTTAACCATTTTACACCTTTGTTGAAAAAGTCTTTAAATAGATGGGTTGCAACCTTGTTGGACATGGCTGCAAAGTAGGTTGGATTTGGAGGCTCTGGAGCTTTGATGCTCTGTAGCTTTGACTGAGATCATTCAGGGACTGCACACAGCTTGATTTGCCATAGGTAAGTAACAAGAAAGCGTATGTCTGTCAGTGTTATATAGCATGGTGGGATGCCAAATCTTCAGCCAGTTAAGACCTGTCAGGTCACCGGGACTCAGGTGCTCTTTAATGTAACTTACTGTAGCTGTTCTTATCTTTAACCTATAAAGATCACTCTACAAAATGGTTGTATGACTGAGATCCAAGGATTCAGCGATGTCAGAGCAGCTTGGATGTTTAAATTGAGATGGTGCATTTTCATCATGCATTTTACAGTCACTATGTCAGCAAGGAGAGGAGTTTCTGACAGAAATGCTGAGTTCCATGTACTGTGTTTCCTTCATAATGGCTTGTTTTCACCATGGCAGAAAATAAAGGGATGTTTTGTAAACAGTTTTGTTGAAAACTGCATCAACCTATTTAAAAAAAAAAGTGCAAACAAAACCAACCAGGAAACCTCTGTTTGTTTATTACAGAGTGAATAAATATTTGAATGACTAAAATGATTATTGAGACAACTTAGGAAGCTATCGCAGGTTTGTCCATGTCTACAGGTATCATTGTGAAATATGGCGAGCCAAACAGGCTAAACGAAAAGAAGTAAAAATCTCCTTTGCCCTTTGCTGGAAAAGTAGCAAAACTGTGTATTGCTTTATAGTATTTAAAGCTTGTCTGACCTTCCCCACCCCTCCTCACTGAGCATCCCCAGTGGGCCTCATCTCTCCTGTTTACCAAAGCAACACGTCGACTTCCTAGTGCCTTTCAGAAGTGAAATACCCAGCTGTTAATGATGCCTGAGATTAAGTGGAAGCCAATTTTTATGGAGTTTGGGTTTAGAAATTTCTTGCTGCTTTATAAACTTCACAGGCATGAAATATTTTCAGATTGAGTTTTCATTCATTTCCAGTGAAGGGGAAATAAGTATCTTGGGACTGCACAGGAGGAGAAAGAAGAAAGTAGTAGGCATGAATGTTTTCTATTTTCAAATTAATGTTTTTCTGACTAGCTCTTTCAAATGGTTCCTAATGCCTTTTAACCCAGATTTGGATTATATTTCCTCTCCCCAGGGTTGTCATGCAAAGGTAGTTGCAGATATGGCAAACATCCCAAGTGCATAAAATAAGGTGTCAGGTTTACAAGGCTTCTCGACGTCTTGTATTTACCTTCAAGCTTTGAAGCAAATGCTTCTGGTCTGAAGGGCAGTACTGCTAATTTCACCTGTGCCCAGGAGGTTATGAAAATGGTAGCAGGGTAAGAAAAAGCACAGGGCTTTTCCCATCTTTACTTCCGGCTAGTCTTGATTATTCCCTTAGACCCTTTTCTCAGCTCTTTAGGTGTAACTGATTCCTACCTCAGGAAGGAGGTATGCATGCGTTTTGATAAACAACAAGCAAATTTGCAGTAGACAACAACATTGCACTGCAGATTAATTTAGCAAGGTTATACTTTGGGAAACCGTATAAAATCAGCAAGGTATCTGTCTGATGTTATAAACACCTCTGTGAAAGTTAAGAAAGGCAAGACTTCAGTTTTGTAGCTGGTTCACTGCTTCCCAGAATGATAGAGTGGTGAACAGGACCATCTCCAGTTGTGAGCTGTGAAATTTATTCCCCTCTCTTTTTTTTTTTTTTCCTCTGTCTTCCAGACTGTAATGGCTCGAGCTTAGCTTTCTCTACGCTGCAGTATAAGACATAGCTTTTCTCTCCCATAGGAGGAAATGGCTGCCGGATGGAACTGCGGTAGCAGTGGCTGGAACAGGCTGGAATTCAGTGGGGCATTTGATTAGTTCCTGTCATACATGCATAGTTCTGGCTGTTTGACTTGATTGGGGGCCTACCAGGGTACTTCAGAAAGGTTTTTCAAGGGCACTAAGATGTTAGATGGGAAGACAATTTTATTGTATATTATGTTATAAAATTCCAGATAAACATTCTGGGTGAAGGCGGCACAAGAGACAAGGTTTCTGAGGGAGGTGTTATATTCTTGCAAAGACCACAGTGGGTGGGTAATTCTTGTAACTCAATGCATTATGACCTACTCAGCTTTTAGAATTTAATTAGTGGCAATATATTATTGTCAGAGTAATTAAAGCTTTGCCTTGATTAAAAATGGAATTGTTTAATTAAAAGAAAAGGTTTGGCTAACCTTAGCTTTATGCCCAAGTAAGATAGCCTGTATCAGCTAATTTTCTGTATCTTTCCCCTTCAGGATTGAAAGTTCGAGAGGTGTTCATCAATGTGACGAGACAGCAGGTGGAAGATTTTCATGGGCCAGAAGATTACTGGTGCCAGTGTGTTGCATGGAGCCATCTAGGGACCTCAAAGAGTAGGAAGGCATCTGTCCGCATAGCTTGTGAGTAGAGTAAATGTTCTCCTATTTGAGGTTTTGTAAGCTATGGAAACATACTGTTCTTTTAGGGTTAAATATAAATGGATGCTGGTAAGGTACTGCTGTCTTTGCAAGCCCTCCCTATGAGATATGTTGGAATATCACAGAAAGTATGCCATGTTTTTTTTCAGAGCTCTCTTTTCTTTTAATGTGGATTGATTGATTTGCGTTTACACTCAGAAAGTCTGTTTCAGAGATTCTGGATTGCATATGCACAGTGTCACAACAATGCAACGTAATAAAAAAGGTTAATGCAAATTGAAAAATCCCCTGAAAAGTGCCCTTCTGCTCCATGTTGATCACAGGGGTCTAAAAAAAATATGAAAAACCATTTAACAATGTTTGTCTTCTATACTTTGTATTAAAAAAAATGCAAGAATACATGAGAAGGTTTTGTAGCATGGTATTTTAAATCTGGTTTTCAATATTGAAGCATATAATTGGTCATCAGGTATGATAAGCTGTGGGGAAAATGAGCTAAAAGTAGGAAAAATTGAATAATTCCAATCAGTAGAGGAAAAAAAATAAATCTTCCCTCCTTTCTCCAAGGAAATGAGATACAAGCATCCTAAACAGAACTAAGACTGCTACAGAAATTCTGTCATTTCTCTATGGGACTAAACATACATTGTTTAGAAAAAAAAATTTTAAATGCTGTTCATATAGACATTTATAAGAGCCACTACTGAAGATAATAAAATCATTCATAAGCAAGGCAGGTAGTCTTCCACTTTTTTAACTATGTAGTTGATGTGAAATCTAGATCAGATGGTTGAATCTGTCATTCAGACAAGTTAAAGTGGCTTAGGAAAAACTTCCTTCTCGTAACAAGGTGAAAGTATTATTCTTGCACTTCATCCTTGGACTGGAAAATTGCACAACAGCTTCTCAGAGTCAGCCCACATATTGCGTGGGTCGTAATGAAGAAGTTACAAGCTCAGCATGTGCTTCCCATGTTGGAGGACATTACACAGAAGATCAGCCCTTCTTGTGTGGGAAGACGGCTAACAGCAATCCTCTTCATCAGCTTCTGGCTGGTAGGGTTATTCCATCTCACTGCCATCCCCGTTGTGACCGAAGGTTACTAGAGAGAGATGGGAATGGATTTGAGGCTGGTGTGTGTTCCCAGGTGCTAGCATCTGCTTTTTTGTATGCCTTCTGCAAGGCCTTATGCTTCAACTTTGGAGCCAGTTGCATGACCTATGGAGTCACGTGGTGTGACATCCAGTATTAAGAAATTGGACCCTACGTAGTTACACTGTGCTGTTAAGCTACCTACAAATGATTCTATATGCCTGCTGCTTGCCATAATGGCATTAGAAAGGAATTCCACTGTGCGGAGTTGTGAATGACTCAGTTAACATCTATCTCTTTCTATCTCGTACCAAACAGGGACAGAGTTATTACCAGTGGTAATTTTGAAGAGGGTCATGTTGTTATGGTAGTTGCTGTCACTGTTTGCTTAGGGGGCATCATCACTTCCTACTTTAACCAAAGGGAGTAATTCTGGTCTCGTAGGCTGACAAATGTTAAGTTTTAAATAACAACACTGTCGATTTAATTAAGAGTTATGGGGGAAGGGGGGTTATTTGGTTTAATCTCTTTTAGCATAGAACACTTGTTCCAGAATTTTTAATACAGTGGGGAGCAGAGGACAACCGTTGTCCCCACATAGGAACTGTTCAGTTTATCTCTGTTCCTCATATCTGCAGTAGTATGCTGTAGTGTTATAACTCACAATCAACAGAGCATTATTTGAAAGATGCAAGAAATGGAAAATGCAATAAATGCCATCGTAGCAAGAGGGACATAAAAAAAGACAGAACCCAAATACAATTGTTACTATGAGACTGTGGAGATACTCAAAGCCTCATCCAGTTTTTACCTTGCAATTAGATCTGCTACATTGTTCTAACAGAATGAGAGCCTGAAACCATCCTTTTGCAGCAGTGCTGCTAGCAGAGAATTCAGGAAATTACTTTCCCCCAAGCTGCTGTGAACCCTTTTCCTTTAAATCGCCAGTTCAGGTCTTTAAAGACCTACTCCCAGGAAACAATGGTACCAAGCTGCAAAAAGGTGGGAGAAATGCTTCTTGGGAGGAGATGAGGGGCAGGAGGAACAGGTTGGGGAGTCTCAAGCAAGAAACTCTGAATGTTAACTTTATCAGGTAGTGTTCTAGCGATTCTTGATAAATCTTTTAATAGGATAACTTAAACATTTGAGATAAGTAATAGGACAACATAACAACTCCTTCATTTTATAAATGACAGATTTTTTTGTTGGCTGATTTCGTTTGAATGTGTAAATATGTGTAAATTCAATTTTTTTATTTTACTGCATTAACTGTCATAACATTGAATGAGCTAATAATTCCCCTGTATTGCTAAGCTGCAAAGGACTATTATTCTGAATTGAATTTTTATTGACTTTTCTCCGCACTGTGATTTCCCAGCCCTATAATATGGCAATATGAGTAAAAATCAGAATGAGCAGAAGCAGGTGGAGCCGTGTGTTGGGACTTTTAAACCCATCGCTGTGGTACCAGTTCTTCTGCAAACCACATCCCCAGCTGCCATCCATAACTGCAGATATCACATTAACCTAGCAGGCACTCCAGACAGTGCTCTTCATTTCTGCTTTATGCAATGTACCGAGTGTGGCTGAATGTTTCGCCTGAGAACTGTGTTCCTGTACTGGCCATTTGCTGTGCTACTTTTACTTGAAGCCATGGTTTTTTATGAGAAGAACAGCAATCCTTGAGTGCAGAGATGATGGGACTTGTTAGTAGTCCAGACAGAAAAATGAACAGCTGCCAACAGATGTCCATAAACTGCCCCCCCATGAGTTTCCAGGGCTCACCCTTTCATGGACCTGGGTCATCCTGTCAGTGGTGAACAACCTAGCTACTTAATCTGGGGCATGGATTTCTGACTGAGGGAATACCCTGAGGAGGACTAGAGATGAGAATCTGTAGGTCCCATTTGTGATAGCATACAGAACCCATAACTTTTTCACAGCACCTGTCATTGTGATGCGTAGTGTGGTAGTGTCGATGGTTTTTTTTCTTTCCTTTTTTCTTTGTTTTGCACTTAAAGCCTAGAGATTCTGAATTCTGAGTCAAGTCCAAAGCATTACAGCACTTCCTATTTCTCTGAAAAATCAGGTAAGTATTTCTTTATGATAGTGTGGAATGCAGAGAAAATTAGATGGATCTTACTCCATTTTTCATCCTAATAAAGGCATTTGTAGGCACAACTGCAGTCTAACTGTTAATGAATGACTTTCTAAATAGGATACTGTAAAAGATATTGGTTATCTGTATGGAAAAAAATGAGCATTAACAAAGAATCATAAAAAGGAGAATACATGCACTGTGTGCATCTTTCTCTAGTGACCGGCTTGCTAAAATAAGTCTTAATGTATTTTATAAAATATATTGAAGTGTAACTGATTCAGAGCCTCTGCTGTTTAAGGGGGTGTATTTCATGAAGTGTAAGTAATGGAGAAAATTAAATCAGTAAATCCACATTATGGAATTTGAGACACTTTGAAGAAAAATCAGTATGTCTAATGGAAACATCCTAACTCTCAAAGCACACGTAGTAAGTAACATTCCTTCTGGTTTGTTTTGCTTTCACAGCAAGCAAAACTTTACATATTCAGGGGCATGTCTGGGTTAGGTTGATGTCATTGGATACAGGTTTCCTTTGTGTCTGTTCCGGTTTACCCAAACGCTTGTACATAGAAGTGCTGCAGCCACATCAGTGTGACTCTGAGACAATATGCTGTGTTTCTTATCCTGAATTATTAGCTTGGCCATGGTATCTGAAGTGAAGCAATCTTGTACTCAGCCAGTTTGGAATGTGTGGAATTGCTCTCAGTCCTTTCCTTTCTTTCCCTACAGCTTGCAGTATGTAGGTGATCTAAACAAAACGTCTAGCTTAGAACATTTTATAAAATACCCTGGCACTCATCTGAAGTAGCGTGTACTAGGAAAATTATTCACCCAGTCTTGGATTCATTCAGTTGGTTCTAAAAGCACCCTAACGATACCATGTTGTTGTTGTTGCATTTAATTCTCCCATTTTGGAAAGGCAATGGCTTGAGAGACTGAATGCACAACTGGAACCATGGAGTTTGTGGCTTCTAATATTGGTTGTCTCTGTGTCACACACAGATCGTTTCCTAAAGGTGGAGAAGCGGAAACATAATTAATGATGATAGGATCTCTCTGCGTCTCATCTGGGGAAGAATTAGTAGGTCTCAGTTGTCCATTGCTTTATACACACACTTCAGAGAATATGGCAAAGCAGTATTGTTGCCGCTTCTGCGGCCTACGTAGTATTGCTTGGGGAGGAATGGCTTTTGGAGGTGTAATGAATTATTGCATTAAACTCTGCAGATTTACGGAAAAACTTTGAGCAAGACCCACAAGGGAAGGAGGTCCCTATCGAAGGGATGATCGTTCTCCACTGTCGGCCGCCTGAGGGAGTCCCTGCAGCTGAGGTGAGGCTTTGTGCGGTGTCACTGCTGGTGGCTGGTGCCCCCTGGGCTCGTGAGAATTGGGGAGAGAAGCAAAAAAGGCTTCGCTACCATGTGGTTTTCAAGGTCCAGTGTTGGTTACAGTGTTCTTCTCTCACAGACTGCTTTAAATATATATTTTTTGATGATACAAGTTTTAAGAAAGTATTACTTTTTATCAGAATTCAGGAACGTTTGCTGAAAAAAAATCCTAGTTTTGATACAATTTTCAAGTTTTATGCTTACAAACTGAAAACAGATTGTTACTTATTTTCTCAGAAATGACTTTTCTCATTGAAAAATAAAACAAAGAACCCCTAAAAATATTCCAATAAATTGTTGCTGGCGAGAGAAAATCTGCTGGAAATAATAATTTGGGGTTTTTTTTGCTTAGCTTTAAACATGCTTTTTGTCAAGAGAGCTGAATCTTAACAGGAAACTAATGGGGATGCCTTAAAATGATAATAGCCAGACTGTTCTTGGGGGAAGATGTTCTAAGTGGGTTGTGTTTGAAAATCTGCCAGAGAGGCATTAAAAAAAAAAAAAAAAAAAAAAAGAAAATCTGATGGTGGAAGCTAGCATGGCATCACACTGTTCTTACCTATCGAAAAGCAGACTGGTGGTGGTAGTCTTCAGCCAGCGCTACCATGGCAAGACTGAGGTCAGTAGTTTAAATCTAACTCTTGTGTATCTGGGTGAGCTACAGTCACCACATTCAGGCTGTAGTGTAGGCTCAGCCATAGGGCTAGAGCTGCAGCCCTGGTAATACTGTGCTGTATTTCTAATTGCACAATCTGCAGTGTGCTCGTTAGCATCTTTTGATGAGTAAGACAAATAGTATCACTCAGAAGTTATTTTTGCCCCTTAACTGCACTATTGCTGTGGTAATGAAGGAACAAAAGAAGCAAGGAAAAATAAACTCCAAAGAAACGTGCATCCTTTTAGTTAAGGAGAAGCGTGTTGAGCAGATGCAGTTGACAACAAAGAGAGGAGAAATGCAGTGAACTGAGCTGCAAGAGACACTGAAAATCAGGTAGAAGTGTTAAAAGACCAAAAGGAAAATGCGTTAGAAATAAGAATGGTGAGTAGATGAATTTGTATCTAGGCATCTACTGTGCATTACTCTCATTCAAATTTCTGCTACTACATTCTCCTCAGCTGTGCATTAATTCTACTCATGTTTAATGTTGCTAGAAAAATGGATACTGCATTACAGAGAATTGCCAAAATTATTGAAATGTGTATTCTGGTAAACATATCTATCTTGTAGACAGAACAAACTTCCAAAGGTGTAACTGCCTAAACATCGTTGGTCTGTGAGGGATTCATCGCCCGTACTCTCTGCAGAAGGGATGGGAATCACTGCCTGCAGAGGTTCCCCAAAGCCAGCAGCTGGCAACCTCAGTGACCTTTTTCTCTCGGACAATGTGCACTGCTAACCCAGGTTTTCTGAACGCATATCCCTCCAGATTGCCAGTGTATCCTGTCTCAGGTTTTCTCTCTCTCTGGTAAAAATTTCCACTTTGCTTATTCCTTTCACCCTGGTTCCTCTTGTTCCACAGAACTAGACAGACTTTATAATAAAACAAGTGGATGTTTTTATTAATAAAATGCCCCAAATCAAGTGCAGAGTTATAGGAAAAAGGCTGGAAAATAGCAGTTAGAAAGTGAAATGAAGCATGATGTGGCCACTACTTGGCTGCAAAATATCCTTCCTGGCTGTGGAAGTATATCTGACCCGCAGTCCTGGTGGTGTGAGTCAGCCTTGGGAGCTGGGAGCCCAGTTTTCATGGAGGAACTCTGCCTTGTCCAGTGCCTGCAAATTCTGGTCGTCTTCCTCTTCCTTCCCCCATTCTCCCTTCCAGAGGTGCTGCTTTAGGTTTCTTTCTGTCCAATGTGTAAACACTATCAAAGGCTTCCCAATTCTAGTCAAAGCTGTTTCTTGGATTCAGCTCTCTCTCAGCTGCCACCATTTTTTTTCTCTGTTCAGTTGCCTAGTATGCACTCTCAAACTTTGTAGCCTTCAAGTACTCCTTGTGTCTTGCCTTACGCTGTATGTTCACTGAAGGAACGTTCTTTAACGTGGTAACGATCCTAGTGCCTTCCTTAGGAGATTACAGTACATTTTTCTACATTGACTGTTTTCATAATCTGAAGAGTATGCTATCACGTATGTCTATTTGGTTTGCTACTAATTCTAAAAATGTAGCATTTAAAGGTGAGCAAAAAGTTTTGAAGTGAAAAACTATATAAAGTCTATGTGTTTTCTTTGAGACCAAAAGAAACAAATTATGACGGGTGCACTTCTACCCAGCAAGTACAGTTTGCTGAACTGATTGTATACATTTGACTGTTTTCTAATTTCTGTATAGTTAAATAGCCAAAAATGCTATCTTTGTTGGCATTCAGCCATTTGGGAAAAAATGGTGATTCTCAGTCAACACTGACTTTTACTGAGAATTTTAGAATTATTTGAACTACACTGCTTTACATTCAATGATTAAACAGGATATCTGTCTTTTATGAAAGTTAGGAATTATATCCAATGAAAAACTGACATTTTAATTGCTTTCTACAGCTAAAAATTGTAAAGTTCTCAATAAACCCTGATTTACTCATGTTGATTGTAAAATTGTTATTGCTGCTAATAAAGCCTGTAAATCTTAACAGGTCATATTTGCTTTGCACGATAAAATTTCACATAAAGGCTCAGGGTGCAAGGTTAATTCTATGCTCATCAAGGTAAACAGTCTACTGGAAATAATTCAGTGTCTTTAGAAACTGGGTACCAGGTTCAAATAAGTAATGGCTCTGGTTTGTGGCAGTAAGCTTGAAGTTATAAACTCTTTTGGTATTTTCAAGTTAAAGACGACCTGTCCTGTTAAACACGTGGATGAGAAATAACTGAAATGGCCAGTAGGTCTTGCTCAATAATTGTCATGTGGGCACTGAGAAGTGTAGAAGGTTTCAAAACCCAGTGCTGGCAACAAATCTATGGTTCTGATCCAAGAATTTATTTCATTAGAGTTTGGACGAAGCCCTAGAAGAAAACATAAGGCTTGAAATAACTATGGACAAAGAAGCTCGTCTTCTGTTTCATCAGATGCAAAATAGATGCTAATTGTGGCATTGTTGGTTTTTGTTTGTTTGTTTAATCCATACTCTGTGTGGACCTGGAAATGCAAACTGGAAACAAAATGGATAGGACACTCCAGCCCCTTTCATGTTACCATGCCAATATCTGTCTGAATCCCTTGGGAAGATTTTAATTATTCCATCAAGTGCAGAAGTTCAGGAACATTATTTTCCCAAAGAGCACACATTTCCTGTGCTTGCCACAGTCACAAGTTAATCTAGCAATTTATTTCTGACAACGGCTATGAATGACTGATATAGTCAAACCTCTAATCATGCAATGCAGCTCAATAAGAGGCAGACACTTTACAACTGGAATGAAATTTAAGTTCAGCTCAGTTATTTATGTGAGCCTGCCCCATTACCAAGAACATAAATCTTCATCTCTGGAATTGTTTTCCTGCAGCTTGGATGTGCTGAAGATTTCTTAAATCTAAGGATAGAAGCATTAAAAGTAAATGTTCTTGATCTACACCATAGCTTAATCTGAAAAATCCTGTCATTAGTCCTATAAGAAGTGGAAAGCAGGGATATTTTTTAATGATGGCTGACATCATAGGTTCCTCGGAATTACCAGGAGGGAGGGCCTTTCTTCCCCACTATTCCTTTCCACATTTTCAGTCACTCCTTAAATATTTTCACCCAAGTGATTTTAGCCACTGCTAATGTTTCCTTGTTTAAAACTGAGTGAGTGGATCTCAGCAGTTCTTGGCAGGCCGAGGTACTTGTTACTAACAATATCAGCATTTCCCAGGCATATTTACGCCATTATGTGCCATCAGTGGCAACCCCCTGCAGTGCTTTTGTGCAGCAAAAAGTGTTTAACCGAGTAGCAGCATTAGGGGTCCACATCTGAGAATTCCTGAGCTGTCATCACAGTCAGCATCTTTGCCAATGGTGCCTCTCAGTACTAATTCTTTTTTTTTTTAATTTATTTTTGGGGTGGCACAGCAGAGATGACAGAGGGATCATACAGCGATCAAGACCAAACCTCACAGAGAGGTTCCCTAGAGAGAATTCCTCTACATCAGATTTAGTTTTGTTGGGAGAAATTTCTGTTTCTACTACCTGTTGCTGAATGAGTAAGGCTTCCATATCTCATCACCAGTAGCAATGAAAATACCCAGATTGTTTGCTCATATGCATTAATTTCTGCACACAATATGTCTAAAAGGAGTTAGGAGAATATGGATTAAAGGTTTGGATCCATAGTTTAAATGTATCTAAACTGTATATGGCTTAAAACTTGGCTTGTATAAATTAATTTACAAATAATGGAAGCTCGTGTGCCATCATCAATGCTCTGTGTGCTCATACAGTTCAGTTTTAGTAAATAGTCTTTAGGCTGAATAACACGTTTGTGAAAGCGAACAATCGAGGAGGATTACAAATAAAGACCAGCAGTATTCTAATTCAGCTTTAATGTTATACAGGCATGAATCAGGAGCACCAAATCCTGCTGAGGCAGGCACTGATTTTAATGCTGCTGTCTTGATTCATTTCGCAGCAAACTTCAGTTGCTTGTGTCAGCTAGGTCTTAAGTAAAAGACATATAAAGGAGCATCTCTCTAAATCTGCATTCTCTTTCCAAGAATTTGATTACACTGTTCATGGAGCCAAAGTCCATCTCTTGTGCATGAAATGCTATTGAATGTGTCTGATTTTACTAATAATAGAACCTCATGTGGCAAGAGCAGTCAAGAAAACTGAGTAACTGGGGCATTACCTACTGTTCTACCCTTTCAAATAGCTTAGCCTTAGCAAATTATGAAACCCTTTTGAATTCTGGATGGGCAGGATAGGCACCTACCTCTAAATGTGGCAATACCACATACCATCTCTGGGAGCACCATGGCTCTGCTCCTAGAATGTGCTGCCTTTCAGTTTATGTGCAGGTCCAGGTCAGCTGTCTTCCATCACTCTGTAGCCCACCCTGTATTTCTGCCTCTGCAGCCTTTGTTAGCAGGTTTCCCATCTCCGGAGTTCGCTTCTATGAAGAAGGAAACATGAGAAAATTCTGCACATCTCTGCTTTGGGAGGTTGCTGAGGGTTTGGGGCATTCTGGGTGCATTGTCACAGCAGTAAGAGAGTAAGAAAACTCAAACCCGGACACCAGGCAGACTGGAAAAAGGTTTTAAATCCTCTTCTCATGCATTCATATGGCAAGCAAAACAGAGCTGGTGAGCAGCTGTGCTTGCAGGCATCAGCACCCAACCCAAATAAATTCAGGTTTTTATGAGTTAAATGTAAAAATAAAAAAGAAAATCCAGCATTTAAGTAGAGCATCTGATAACCCCCTGCTGTGGCAAATGTTGATTCAAATATAACAGTCTCTCTGCTGGCACAGGCTTGATGGGACCAGAGCCATTTCCTTCACTATTGATGCAGAGTTGGCCTAGGGAAGAGACATTTCTGGCTTTCAATCCCCACAACAGATTCTCCCCACAGATATGTTTATTAATTGTGTGTGATAGAGGCCTCATTTAGCTTGGAGTGTGTGCAACGAGGCAGTTGTTGCAATAGTACAGGAACCAGCTAAACTCTGAGTCCTTGTCTGCTGGTCATTTTTGTTAGGCTGCCACGTGCGTACCTTGGGCTTGGATCGCTGGACCCCATTTTTCTATTGCTGAGACTGTTTCACTCCGTGGGTATTGGAGGAAGTACTTCTGATTTTTATTGGCACGATGAAGATGAGAGGAAAGGGAGGGCTGAGTTCTCCTCTCAGAAAATGTGGAGTTGAATATTGAGTTTGCCAGAGCAACATCTTTAGCTTTGCTACTGATGATTACCTGCATCTCTTCACAAGACTAACCTTGTTCATTATACACAGCTTGTTGTTTCGGGAACATTTTGAAGAAAGTTGTTGAAGGGAAGAAGGGCTTCACTCTATTACGCTGCTTTTAAAAATGTCTTTTTATTTGACAGTGACATAATATATGATGCATTTCTTCAAGCTGCATTATCTGCTAGTCCGACTTACCGATAGCCTCCCTTCACAGACAAACTTCTGTTATTAGAAAGAAACCTTTACCACAGCTTAAACAAACACGGGGTTTGGCACAGAGTAGCTTAGCTTAGCTGAGGTGCTACATGCCTATTCAGTCATGGTGGCACCTTGGGCGAGCCCATGGCTACATGCCAGGCTCTGTGAGCTCAGACAGCCCATCAGTTCATCTCTCAAAATATATCAGATATATCTGCAGATTCTTGTCCCAGTGGGAAGCCGGCCCCATGTATGACTAGCCTCAGCTGCTATTAAAAGTTCATCATGTTATTGGGGTAAAGGGCTTCTCATACTTGGGTTGTATTATTTTTTTTCCCAGTGCACAGTGCTATGTTTTCTGTAGATGTGTTTCGCACTTGTTTCCTGTTGTTGTGTAAGTTTTTTTTTATTGCTTTGCATTATTCGTAGGAAGACACAGCAGTTATTCATCATGCTCACACTAAGGAAGTATTATACGGGTTTTAGATGACTTTTAGAGCGTATCCTTAACCTGTAGCCTTGCATAAAACATGCTCTGTATTCAGCTTTAGCCAAGGCTCTTAAGTCTTCTGTGTGGCTTACAAATGGCTACAGCTCATCCTTGAAAATGTGAAACGAAGACTGGCTGGAGCAAAAGAAGCATAGCTTAGCCCATTTTAAAAAAGAGAGAACGTGTTGTATAGTGCCTAATGGAGTTCCGTAGCCTCTCTGCTTACTTCCCCACCCCTGCTTCTCAAGTTCTCAGGCATTTTCTTGTCATTCATCCCAATCCTGGAAAAAGGTTTATCAAGAGGCAATTGTGCAGCCCATCTTGAGATCACACAAGTAGTTACACGCTGAAGTCAGAGCTTCAGTGAGTGGTTCAGTCAACTTGATTGTGCTTTCTGTTCATGTAATTCTGATTTTTTTTAAGCAGTGCTCCATTTTATAGAGTATAATATATAACATATATAAGACCTTTTGTTTCTTCTCCTATACATCTTCTCAAGTGAATTTCCTGACGTGTTCTTTCCTTATCTTCTCAGCTGACCTTTACTTTTATTCTGCCTTGAAATAGTTTCTCTGTAGTCTGTTCTCTTCAGTTTCTTGAAACGCTTCTTTTTGGGGGAGAAGACATCAAAAATAGATC